>LNAC01000002.1:13921061-13966427 GCA_002007465.1 Ailurus styani | reverse complement strand
CCGGGGGAAAAAAAAAAAAAAAAAAAAAACAAGCCTGAACTCTGGGGCTCCCCAAATGGTTACCAATTTAATTCGTTTGTCTGGTTGCCTCGTTAAGTCCTTCTTTAAATATCAGCCTAAATACTACATCATCCAGCAGACTCTTCCCTGGGCTTCCAAAGTCCGGGTTCACGACCTGCACATGTGGTCCCAGAACTCTGCACGCTTGTGTTTCTCCTAATACCACGCACATAAATTTACAATGGGACCTTGACTGACCACCCCGCCACCCATTCCATCCTCTAAGCCTTGAGGGCAGGGATCCTAACAGGCTTTCTCTGTAGCGCTGGTATCTTGCCCAGCTCTGGGGATATCACATACTCAGTAAATGATTGCTGATTACTGTTGACAAATCCATGACAAGGTCAAGACTATTCTAAGGAAGAAATTTATGAAAACATGAGGACTTAAGCTGCTTAATGAGGGCAGATGTACAAATGATCAAATTACTTCTTTTGAGCCATTTTCAAACATTGAGCCACTTTTCCAGGGGTAGGGTGATTCTGATCCTGCCAAGGATTCAGGCTATCTGGTCACCCTGGCCCAGCCTTATCAAAAGTGGAGATGAAGAGAAACAGCACAATTACAGGAGGAATTTAATACATGCTTAAAAAGAATCAGACACTTCAGTTGGAATAAAGATTAATTCTAACTCCAAAAGGAAAAAAATTAATGCTCTAAAGCCACACTGCATAACTGAGGACATTTTGCTATCATCTCAGATAATGGTAGAAAAAAGAACTTGGCAAATGGCATCTGAAAGAACAAGCTCTAATTTTTTTGTTTGTTTTTTAGTACATTTGGAACCTGTACTGCATGTTGACTAAACATCCCAGATTTTCCAGCACGGGCAAAATTCAGATACTATGTCTTAGTGTTCATATAAACCATTAAAATACTTTCTAAATACAAACATCTAAGCATACAGACTACATCTCATAAATTGTCTCATATGCCTAAGAAGGTGTGTGAAAATAATTACCTATTATCCTTTATTTTTAGGTTGAAAAATATGGTCACTGTTATCCAGAGAATGTTTCTGCTCTCAATTTATATATCTAGAACACAATAAACTAAGTTAATGCCACCCAAATGTGAAATTCTAAGTGTGATGTAGATATTTCAGAAGTCTACCCGAGGGACACCTGGGTGGCTCAGGTGGTTAAGCGTCTGCCTTCAGCTCAGGTCATAATCCCAAGGTCTTGGGATCAAGTCCCACATCGGGTCCCCTGCTCAGAGGGGAGCCTGCTTTACCCTCTGCCTACTGCTCCCACACTGCTTGTGCATCTTTCTCTCTGACAAACAAACAAATAAAAAAATAAATCCTTAAAAAAAAAAAAAAACCTCTACCCAAATAACCCATCATAGTAAAAGTAATTTATTGATGTTTGAGAAATAGGAGCCTGGGGCGGAGGTGGGGGAAAGAGTCTGAATTGGCAATTCAGTTAAGCATAACAAGCACATATTGAATACCTACTCCCCATACTACTTAAGACCATGGCGCTGAGGTCAAGGGAACCTTGTGAGCCCAGCCTGTGACCTCTACTTTGCCTCGTACTGGATTAGCTTAAAACTACTGGCACTCAACTTTCTCAGCACACAGTCATGCCTCACTTCAGTATTTCCATTAGAGAGGAATTAGAGATGTCTTAACAATCTAGAGATTAGCCAAGATTTTCTTTTTCTACAAAGTTTAAAGACCACAGGGTAGGAGACAGACACAAAACTGTGTGAGGGGGCCTTGAGGAAGGAAAAAGGAGTGATTTTCCCAGGCTTCTCCCCTGCTCACATTGAGACTGACGGTATTAGATGTTCCCAGTTTCGGGGCCTGGTGGATGATCGGTTATAGCTTACTGCAAAGTCAGCCAGGAGCAGGAGGGCAAGGGGACAAAGACTCCATTCCCCAACAGTGTCAGGATCGGTGCGGGGAGGGGGTGGTAGGGAGCCCCATTCGGCGTGTGCTGGCATCACCCCTTCCAAGGAGAAACCATCAATAGGCTTCAGCTCCGCTGACTGGGAGCCTGCATAACTTAAAACTAGGACCAGGGCTTCTACAAGGTGACGTGTCTGTGTGTGTGTGTGTGTGTGTGTGTGTGTGTGTATGCGGTGGGCCCAGATGAATGAGAAAAACACCTGCTAGCCTTAGGAAAATGAGAAAGGTAGAAACTCAGAAACACTTCTCCCACGTCGTTCTGAAAAAAGCGTGAACACCAGGTGTTCTTACCGAGGGTGCTGTCAGCTACCCCGAGGGATTCCACAGCAATCAAGGAGGGGGAGGCCAGGAGTAGAAAAAAGAAAGGGACAGAGAGGGACAGGGATTTCTATCCAGAGTTACTCTAAGAGCTTGCCACTCTTTCACATGATGAATGAGACCAACTCTTCTCATCGAAGGGCACTGTTAGGTATCCGTCCACCCCGATCATAGATCCACAGGTCAAAATAAAAAGAGTGCAAACAGAACACTTAGAAGGCAGCAGAGAGAGTCAAGGAGGCAGACCCATAGCTTGGAAAGGCCTAGCGCTTGGGATCAGATTCAGACAGCCTACGACCAAGCACACGCCCCCACCAAGCACCTAGTGTAGCCCACGCTCATTAATGTTGGCTCGTGTTACCATGAGCTTGTGAAGCACAGTGGAGAAGGTAACTTGCCAGCCTGACCAACGAGGCACAGTGAGCCGGTGTCATTGGAAGGACATGAGCCAATAACACGGTGATGGGAGACAAGAAAAATACTGTACAAGAGGGTTAACATGACTTTCATAACAATACTTGCCTGCAAAGGGGCCATTTTACGTTGATTTTGCTACCTGAAGTTTCCTTTTTTGCAACCCTTACCATTAGCCAAATTATCTACCTTCGTGATTCCTAAGGGTTTATTAGCCAAAAAGTGTTTCACCTAAGTACAGCAAATCTTTACACTTAGCTTCCAGTTGGAAGGAAACAGAGGGACTAGAGACACAAGTTCAATGATACCATAAGGAAGGAAACAAAAAATCCAGGATGTGGGACACTCTGCAGGACAGATAACTGATCAGGTTTCTATGAAGTCTAGAGTCATGAAAAGATCCTTTACATGCTAGAGCAAGAGATTTAAGGGAATAGACCACATGTGATGCGTGATCCTGGACTGGTTCCTGATGTAGACAGTCTGGGGGACATTGAGAAACTAGTAAGTGGGGTAGAAGGGTAAAGACAGGATAAACTCCTACTGAAAGGGTAGCTAGTATTAATTGTTACAAATAGCAAATTAACATAGCTCATTTAATAGAAGTGCACACATGCACACACAAACATCTAAAAGGAAAAATAGTAAGGAATTAGCTACTAATTTTTGGAAGGTCAATATACAATGTTGGTGGTGGTGGTGGTTTATGTTTTTTCTGAGATGCACATGATTGATTTTATAATAACAACAACAGATCATTTTTAATTTAAAAAAGACCTGATTCTGAAACAAGGTATAAGAACATAAGGTAAAAAGTCATGGGGAAAATAGCAGGTAGGATCAGCAGAACAGGGTCTTCCTAATGCTGCTGACGCTGACCACCATCTAGCCATGAGTTTAGCGTGGGACACACACACTGCTTTGTGGGGTGGGGTCCAGGTAAGAGAGGAAGCATTTTAAAAACAGTATGATCACTTCTATCCACCAGGCCACTCCATGCATATATGTTCCTTGGGGACTCTCCACACGAGGCCCACAGCCTCCTAGAAGGTCCATACGTCCTGAGGTCAGCACCCAAAATCTGTGGCGGAATAGCAAGGCATCCATCTAACGAAGGTGAGAACCAGCGCCCTAAAATGTTAGCTGTATAGCTTTTTATAGTGGATTCTCGAAACTGCTCTTTCAATTCCAAAAGATCTGAGAGCGGAAGGCAGCTGGGTAAGGTAGTCGGACCCTCTACTCAAAACAGACTCGTCTGCGTGAAGCCATCACTGTCCCCAGCTCCTCGCGGAACCAGGAAGGCAAAAAGTACAAGATCTCACGTTCAGGATTAAGTTCCTCAGCGGCTCACAGAGCCTGGACACCGCCACCAGCTGGGACACAAGGGGGGGTCACAGGGCCTCAGGTCCCTGCCCCAAGGCACAGCGGGACTCTCCCCTTCTCGATCTCAGTCCTCAGACTCGGGGTGAACTTGAGAGCCCCGATTTGATGGGTTACACTAACTACCTGGACAGCAAGAGGCCAGAAGTCTGGGAAAGCGCACGTTAGAAGGAAGCCAACTCAGAGTGAGTGAGGGAAAGGACTCTGGCTTCTCCTTCAAAGTTTCGGTTTGGAGGGTTATTTCTGAGCAGCACACTGGAACCTGTGAAGTGCCAGGAATTCAATAAATAAACTCCTGCAGTTAACGCGTGCTCTATGTCTCTTACTAAGGATAGACTCCTCGGACCTGGATCCACGGACGACACCTCAGGGGGAGGCCAACATCTGTCTTACCATCGCGACGCTGGTCAGACTCCCAGCGGCAGGTCTGACAGGTGCAGCCCGACAACACTCAGGAAAGTCACGCAGGGACCGACCCTCCATCCCCTCACAAATCAGGCCCATGGGCTACACATTTCATGGAGGCGAGTGTCTGCATCTTGCTCCCGCTGCGAGAAGCACCCCCGGCCGGCAGGACAGGCCGGGCAGCGCGTGTCCTGAGAGGAGCACCTGCTCGGGGAGAGCCTCGCTTTGGGGAGGGCTAAGCCACGACAGGAAGGCCAGCACGGGAACACAGCCCACCACGCACCCTGCTGCCGATCCCCCAGTGTCCTCACGAGTCAGTGCGGCAGGTGTGGGGCCGTGACTTTACGTTGACATTCCTTGAAGGTAAGCATGTTTTAGAGGGCGCTACACACATTGCCATGCAAATTTTCTTGACTGTGATGACTGGGAACTATCTTTCCCTCCCACTCGACTGCCCAGGCCTAGGGGGTCCTGGGAACAGAAAATACCACAGCTGTCACATTCCCAAAATCCTCTGAGGAGGCAGGTAAGAGGTGGAGATGAGCGCCCTCAGAGGCCTGATGGGAGTGTCTGCCAAGGGTCATGTGCAAAACAAATACATGACATTAAACAAAACAAAAGGAGAGTTTATCTCTGGTAAGTTGGAAAAGAGGCAAGACATAAAATTAAAGAGCATTTGTTGAGTGAGAGAACCTAAATTTGCCCCAAGTTCAATATTGAAAACGATGACTAGACGATTATGAGAAGGTGACAAAGCTTTCAAAAAAGCCAGATATTAGGAGTTTGGACAGGTCTCTGAGATCTTCTGATTGTTCTTAGTTCAAATACAACACAGCTCCTTAGCCGGGTCACCTCGATGCCCTCCGGGGGTGGGGGACCGTCAACCCAGGACAGGTTTCAGGGCCTCGGCTGGCCACACAGGGCTTGGGTAGCTCCGGTGACCCTCCCGGGCACTGGCTGCGGTGTCTGCCGGACCCTGGTTCCTTAAATTCTCCCAGAAGGCCTTGCTGGAAGACCTTTCCAGATTTTTTGGAATGATTTATGCTGCTTCCTTCCTTAGCATTTACACGGAGCGCGAGAGAGCTGAGGGGAAGTTTCCCTGGTGACCTTTCAGATATTCAAGCCTCACACATACCTCATCTCCGTGCATGTTGGCCACGTATTTGAACTCTGGAATCCCAATTCTGTGCTCCTTTGGGAAGCGCCCCACGACAAGAACCCACAGGTTTCTGCCTTTACAGGGAAGAAAGAGATACAAAGTAAGCAGTGTTTGCAAATGACAGATGAACTCTGGGAGAATGAGCAGAGAGTGCAAACTGCTGCTTCTCCCAGCTGACTTGCGTCTCAAGACGACTCAAGCACGTAAGACTAACCCCTCACACTCAAAATGCTTCGTTCACTTCCAGCCCCAACCCCTTCAGCTTAGCACAAATATTTCACTTATTGTTTCAGAATGTAACTTTTAAAAGTTGAAGCCTGATTAGGCCACATGGGTCTGCTTTTTCCAAAACTTTTATCTACTTTGCTCTGAGTTCTTAGTGCTTTATAGTAACAACCTTGCTCATTCACACAATTACACAAACTTAAATTATAGTTGATGGTTGACTGGGAGGGTGCTGTAATTCTCAGTTCAAAGAAAGTGAAAAAGCAACAAGGAATAAAACACGGAATTCAGAAGGGAGATTGTTTTTAAAGTAACAAATCCTGAATCTTGTATCAAACACCAATATGACACAGCTCCCTTGCAGCAAGTGTCCCTGATGTGCGTGAGTCCTGTCAAGTAAACTGCAACCACAATCCATCCTAAGGATGCCTCAAGGAATACTTCTGAGTCCTAATCCTGCCATGAGGAGTGCAGTTTGGGCAAGGAAGGACAGAGACTAAAGATCACTGAGGATTTGCTCCGAGTAGACTTCATGGTCAGTACCCCAGTACACGTTATCTCGGTAATCCCTGGTCATGACCCACGGAGATGGACTTTTAACCAAACCTTACAAATGAGAAAAATGATCTTCCAAACACTTAAGCTGCCTATTATCACACAGCCAATAAGAGGCTGTGATTTGAGCCCCAGAGGCAAGATGTGACCTATTTGACTTCGATTCGAGGGCTCCTTCCACTAAAGAAAATTGCCCATCTTTCAGGAGGCTTGGTTTCGTAATCAGTAAAATGAAGAGGTCCCCTTCAGTTCTAAAATCCTTTTAGTCATCAGCCTCTCTTAATACAAAGACTTTAAAATTAGAAATTGAGGAATATGTTCAAAATCTATCACATGTATATACATTCAAATATCTGTGATATCTGAGCCTTCTGTGGAATCCAGGAGCCCAGGGAAGGAATTTAACAGCAGCTGATGAGCTAATGGGGAGCAGGTTTCTGTGGAATTTCAGATCCAGTCCCTTAAATCAGGGGTCCCACAGGCTGAGGAACACTCAGCTGCCATGAGGAATCCAGGAAGAAACGGATACTGGGCCTGTCTTTTTCACCATCCATTCTTCATTTATTGTAACAACATTTTAGGTACGTTTTTCATGAGAGGGTGATGCTTTAAATTTTGTAAATGCAGGATGTCTCAGAAACACCCAAAAAATGCCATTTATCTGACTGATGCCCCCTGACCAGAGCAGAATCTTCATGAGTTCATATATTCACCCAGTTAGTATGACTCTATCCAACCATTTAGATGTGTGATTGGACTGCACAGGTAAGTCACACTCTCCACACCCAGTGAGTTTCTGATCTAGTGGGAGAACAGCAATGGGCAAACACATAATTACACTAGATGGTGACATGCACAGCCACAGAAATGTATATAAGGTACTGTTGTGCTTGTAGAATAAAAGAAATGGTTAATTCTTTCCAAGGAGGGGGATCATGAAGAGCTTTACAGATCAAGGGTTTACAGATGACTTCTGAACAGGGTTTGAAAGAATGATTCTAAGTCTGCCATGTGGACAAGTATAATCCATCCAGTGATTTCCCATCAGAACCATTTCATTAACCAGAAACTTCTATTCCCCAGTAGGATTTCTCAGGTCATTTGGAATTTCAATTCCACAAAGTTAACATTTTCATGTGAGCAAGGAAGTTTTGTTTTGTTTTTTAAGATTTTATTTATTTGACAGAGAGAGATACAGTGAGAGAGGGAACACAGCAGGAGAAGTGGGAAAGGGAGAAGCAGGCTTTCCCGCAGAGCAGGGAGCCCGGTGCAGGACTCGAACCCAGGACCCTGGGATCATGACCTGAGCCGCAGGCAGACACTTAACCACTGAGCCACCCAGCTGCCCCTGTTTTTTTGTTTTTTTGTTTTTTTTAAGGCTGGGTGTGGAGCCTACTTAAAAAACAACAACAACAGGGCGCCTGGGTGGCTCAGTGGGTTAAAGCCTCTGCCTTCGGCTCAAGTCATGATCTCAGGGTCCTGAGATCGAGGCCCACATCGGGCTCCCTGCTCATTGGGGAGCCTGCTTCCTCCTCTCTCTCTGCCTGCCTCTCTGCCTACTTGTGATCTAATCTCTCTCTCTGTGTCAAATAAATAAAATCTTTAAAAAAACAAACAAAAAACAACAAACATGGGGCTTGAACTCATGACCCTGAGAGGCCATGACCTGAGCCAAGATCAGGAGTCAGACACTTAACCAACCGAACCACCTAGGCACCCCAAGGAAGAACTTTTTCTTTTCAATATTTTATTTATTTATTTGACACAGAGAGAGAGATCACAAGAGAGGAGGAAGCAGGCTCCCTGCTGAGCAGAGAGCCCGATGTGGGACTTGATCCCAGGACCCTGAGATCATGACCTGAGCCGAAGGCAGAGGCCTTAACCCACTGAGCCACCCAGGCGCCCAGGAAGAACTTTTTCTGAGAGAGCTAATAAACCTGGCTCTTTAGGTTTCCTTCTGTGGAATGCTTTTTTGTAGCTATTAATGCTTTTAAAACTAGAATGATCACAGATGTGTACAGAAGATGATTTGGCCCCCTCACAGGCAAGGGGGGGAAATTCAGTATCATCTGAACATAATATTTACCAATTGTTATAGTAGTATAACAACCAATTTGCAACAGCTGGCCTGTTACATAAGGCTAGGACATAAGACAACAAAACCTGACTTGACATGGAGATCCAATCGTCATCGGCTTAAGGAAAGAGGGAGATCAATAAAAACCTAAGTGAAGGAGTACTTTATGGGTAACTCAATCTCAATTTTAGCATTGAACTCCTAAATGAACTGCAAGATGAGAAATTTACCTTGAATAACCTTAATGGCACGAAGTTTGAGAATGAAAACCAACCAATAATCCTAGAAGATATTCACACAATACTTTTGGAATGACAAGCTTCTTGAAGGGTTTTAACTCCCCTTTCCAACATAGGCCATCTCTGGCTTAGATCAAAGTAAATGCACAAAGGACAAACTTTACTTTTCACAGTATGATTGCCAAGGTCAGGGTAATTTAAACAAGATTCTTTTCTCTCAAGGTTGGAAAGGCTACCTTTAGTCCCCCCTTTCTAATAGCAGGTGTGCTGAAGAGTTCTGAAATGCTTGGCTTCTTTCTCTTCACTACAAAGTAAACAAAACCTGGATTCCAAATATTTTAGTATCTATATTATATTCAGGAACTTGGACCTTGACACAAATCCCAGGGACGTGACACAGGTCATGACTGGGTTTGCTCAGAAGATCGGGAAAAGCTTTACAAATTTAGAAGGATTCAAAACAATCCAAGGACAAGAAAGCAGGCAAAAAGTGCCACGAAATATTTTAGGAATTCAGGAGAAAGCTGATGGCGAAGTGCAGAAAGTATAGCTTCAACAGGTAAAGATGGGCAGAGTGTCGTGCCCACGTCAGAATCACCTGGATTCTTGGAAAAATGCCAACCCCAGAGCCCCATCTGCTAAATGAGACTCTAGGGGTAAAGCTCAAAGCCGGCATTTAACAGGCGCCCTTGGTGACTCTGAGGCCCATTCAAATTTGAAAGCTGGTGGAGGCTGAGGTGGTGAATGTCCAGAGAGATCTGGGAGGTACTTGGTTTTTGGGTAAAACCTTCTCATTTTACCTGTAATTATGAGCATGCGTCTATATTAACAAATATACTTCAATGTTATCTTTTTAAATGGATGCTTATTTTACTATCTGAATATATTACTACTAGTTCAACCACTGTTCTTTTGTTAGATGTTCAAAAACAAGTAGTTTTATGTCAACTAAACATAGCCATCAAAATTACAGAATTTCTGGGCTCCTGGGTGGCTCAGTGGGTTAAAGCCTCTGCTTTCAGATCAGGTCATGATGTCAGGGTCCTGGGATCGAGGCCCGCATTGGGCTCTCTGCTCAGCGGAGAGCCTGCTTCCTCCTCTCTCTCTGCCTGTCTCTTTGCCTACTTGTGATCTGTGTGTGTGTGTGTGTGTCAAATAAATAAAAATCTTTAAAAAAATTACAGAATTTCAAAATGAGAATACAAAATTATATTAACTACAGCCATGTAAAACGAGATTGTTCATTTAAAGAGTGCCATGGAAAGAAACCGCCCCATGGCACACGAAGCCTGAAATTAACAGACGGGTCTACAAGGGTCCATTGTGATGCACTATGAGTGATAAGGGTTTGAGTGATAGGGCAATAAAATCAAAAAACTTTTTTCCCCACTTTGCTACCTTTCCAGTTCCTAAAATCTACACCACCAAATCCTATCACGCATGAAGTACAGATCGTCCGCACCAGACCCCAGGCTCCGCACGCCGGTACCTGACCTGCCCGTGAAGGGTGGTACCCACGACTTAGTGTTGAGGAAACAGATTCAAGCGGCAGAACCAGGGTCCACACCCAGGTCTGTCTGATTCAAGAATCTGTATTCTCCTGACGATGCCAGGCTGCCTTCACCTCCCTAAAGGTACTAGCTGGGCCAGAGCCAAGGTCACCGAGGGGGAAATGTTCCGGGCAGTTGTCTCAATGTCGTGCTGCTATGGTACACACCAGGACCAGGGTCCAGTAGCCAGCTGGCTACAACCCGTGGAGCTAGGACAAGAGCCCCGACTCAAGGGCTAGCCTCCCCATCAGATTCTCTGCTCTGAGGGTTCCACACTCCGCCTCGGTGGCCTGGTCACCGGAGCAGAGCTGCTGTCATGATGAGGCACGTTCCGGTTTTCCACGAGGCTTGTCTGTACTGTATGGCCCATGAAGCTCTGGCAGCCAGAGGGATGAATCAGTGGCTCGCTCCCTAGACTCCACAGCGCTCTACATACCCCTACAGTCACCCCCCGAGCTAAGGCGGAGCCCGAGAGAGCTTGCCTGAGTGTCCTCCTATGGAAGTGGGAATAACAGCTCCGTGGGCAAGGCTGTGGTAAGGCTGGTGAGTTCCTTCCTCCTTCCCTGAGGATGAGTCAAAGATCTGACACCATGCCTTCGATTTCACTTGCGCACATTCCCATTACCACACACAGAGCTCGGCACACGGAGCTCTGTGTCCTACACTAAATGATGGGCGAGGCGAATGCAGCATATTGCTTGAGTCAGGTTGAACACGTGGCCTCCACGTTCACATGGCCTCCGGCTTTGAAATGGAGGAAAAGAGGTTCCTGCTATGTGGCTCAGTACAAAAACTACACACACACACACAAACAACAAACAAACAGGGACAAGAAGCGTGGGCAAGAGCTCCCCGCTGGCTGAGCTCGCACAGTAGCATCATTCATAGCTCACAGCATCTGTGTAGTCACTTAACCCCGACAACCGCCAGTGGGAGGCACAAGGATGCCCCTTGCAGCCAGGTGGGCACAGTCTTAGGTAACCTCAGAAGGCCATTGTTCTCCAAGTGTGGTCTCGGGACCAGCAGCGTCACCTGCGAGCTAGTGAAACACGCACTTCCTCAGGCTCTGCCCCGAGATGTGCTGAATTGGAAACTGCCAATGAGGACCAGCGGTCTCTGTTTCAGTAAGAACCCAGGGGATCCTCATGCACACTGATGTTTAAAAACTGCTGATAACAAGAGCTGGAGATTTGGGGTGTTAAAATTTCTGTAGTAGAATTTAGCTTCTCCTGTCTGATATACTCTCTGTAACCAGCCCACCCCAATGGTCCTTCCCTCCACTGAATGGTCATCATCCTTGTTGCTGAGAACCAGTGTTTGTTTGTTTGTTTGTTTTCTAGACAGGGATTCCCAGAACCCTAAGATGTTGTGGGGATGACCCAGAGGTGAGGAAAATTTAAACACTTTGCTTTAAAAGTACTCAAGAGTCTGCTTCTCAATTTCTCCCTCTCCCTCTATCCCCCCTCCCCGCTCGTGCGCATGCTCTCTCTAAAATCAATCAATCAGGGGCACCTGAGTGGCTCAGTCAGTAAGTGTCTGCCTTCAGCTCAGGTCATGATCCCAGGGTCCTAGGATCAAGCCACACGTCGGGCTCCCTGCTCAGCGGGAAGCCTGCTTCTCCTTCTCCCTCTGCCTGCTGCTCCCCCTGCTTGTGCTCTGTCAAATAAAATAAATAAAACCTTTACTCTCTCTCTCTCCAATCCCCACACCCTCCTCCTCAATGTGTGTGCTCTTTTAAAAAAAAAAAAAAGTAATACCATAATAAGACACCATTGGCAAAGCCTATCTCTTCAAATTTTTTCCCTGAATACTCTCATTATAACTGCCTGCATCATCAAATAGCATTTTTATGTGGACAGGCATGATTCCAGAGCTGAAATAATGCTTTGGGTTCCCCAGAAGGGCAAAGTGGGACATGAATAGAGAAAAATGGAACACAGAAGGACCTAAATACTTGTCCTGTGGAAGCCTAGAGGGGCAGTCTCCAGCCAGGAGAGCAGGGGAGGCCCTTTAAGGATGCAGTAAAGCCCAGGCACCGGCAAAGGGGCAGCCCAGTTACCTGCTAGAACACAAGCCTGCCTGACCTCAGGAGCCAGGAACGGGACAGCTGAGGCTTTGCTAACCCACGGCCAGGAGACCAAGCTGAGAGCAGCAGCCAGCACGTAGCCAGAGACCACAGCCTGGAAGCACCCTGTGCTCCCAGAGGCAACTGGACTCCTTTGTAAATCCTGGTATGAACTTGACAAAAATCAGACACATCTTCACTGTGAAAGCTACTAGCCTGTACAGAGGCTTAGCCTTTCATTTGCCCATTTATTCATTCAAATAGATAGGTACTGAATGCCTAGCCTGAGTCTGGCATTTAGTCAGTTGAAACAACTGTAAATCACTGATTATACTGGCCTGAAAAACACTAGTTTTCTATTTCTAAAAAAATATTTTGGACTGTCATATTTTTTTTTATCTCCACACCCAGCATGGGGCTCAAACTCCCAACCCTGCGATCAAGAGTCTCATGCTCTACTGACTGAGCCAGCCAGGTGTCCCCTGATTTTCTGATTTCTGACATCATTTTCACTTGGGAAAAAAAAAGTTCAAATGAAGCACAATGTCTTATAAACTTTCCGTTATTAGGGGGGTTAATCAAACCTGGAATCAAATCCCACAATGCCACAGCTTATCCTGCAGTAGCTCCCCATGGCATTAAGACAGAACCTAAGCCCCTCAGCACATCGGACCTCTCATGGTCTGTCCACTTCCTGCCTCAGCAGCCAGCCCCAACCACAATCCCATATACCAGGCTCTAGCCACTCTTGATAACGTGTGGTCCCAGAAGGAGCCCACCATCCACCTCTACCTTTAATGCATGCCATTCCTTCTGCA
This sequence comes from Ailurus styani, assembly GCA_002007465.1. Lineage (NCBI taxonomy): Eukaryota > Metazoa > Chordata > Mammalia > Carnivora > Ailuridae > Ailurus > Ailurus styani. The sequence continues at coordinate 13,953,250 of LNAC01000002.1, read as the reverse complement.
TGGATAGTTCTCTGTCCACCTGGTCAAAGTGGCCAGCTTCTACTGGACTTCTCAAGGCTCAACCAAGAGCTCCCTTTCATCCAACACTTTTCTTCCCCTTCTCCTCCCTCAGTGCCATCCCTTGCCAGCCTGAATTACTCTCCCTTTGGAACTTTCATAGTACTTCTGCAACCCCTCTTCTAACAGTCATTGGAACTGCAGGTTTTCCTGCAAGCAAGGGACGGCATATCACTGTGCTTGCAGAATCTCGTATAGCACCTGGCACACACAGAGAAGATCGATGCGTGACTGTCGAACGGATGGATGACTGGATAAATTAACAACTCAAGAAGTCCAGCTGGAGCTGGGTTCACCCCCAGTTCAGAGACTAGATGGCGTTTCCCAGTATTATGGAAAAGCCTGCAGCTAGTCTACAAGTTACCAGTTGGTTAGGATCTGAAAAGGATCCAATTTTCTTTTTTCTTTTTTTAAAGATTTTATTTATTTATTTGGCAGAGAGAGAGCACAAATAGGCAGAGCGGCAGGCAGAGGGAGAGGGAGAAGCAGACTCTCCACCAAGCAGGGAGCCTGATGCGGGACTCCATCCCAGGGCTCTAGGATCATGACCTGAGCCAAAGGCAGCGGCTTAACCAACTGAGCTACCCAGGTGCCCGGGATCCAATTTTCTAGATTGCAATTTCAGAGTAGATAGACCTTCTTGGAGTATTACCATGGGGGAGTGCAGATATCCAAACCAAATATCTGGCTTTGTGTTAGATTCTTCCAACATTATGGGGAGATGGGACCTCATTTGCTTACACATTTGTCCCCATGCACAGCACTAATGTTCTGAAATGATACTAGGGAAATGTAGATGTTAGGTTCCATTTTATTTCTTCCTGAACAGGGGAGTGGGGTGGGAGAGGGGGTTGGAGATTTCAGTTTCTAAATCAGGGATTCTTCCGAATGCTGAGAGACATTTCCTTTTTTAATTGAAAAACAGAAAGGAAAAATTTAAAGTATGCATTGAGTTGGGATAAATCCTTTTTTTTTTCTTAATTGCCAAACTAGTCACGACTCCCAGAGAAGCAGAGCAGCTTGTCTGATTAATCATCAAACCAGCAATCCAAACAAGAGGATCCTAGGAAATTCCTCTGCCTTTCTGCTCTAGCAAGTCTACCTTCTCTGGTCCTCCCCCTCTACTCCCAGGTCAGAGGTTGATGAATCTGTTCCTCCTTCCTCTAAGAATTTTAGGTTTTAAGCTATAGTTTTTTTTAAAAGATTTTATTTATTTATTTGACAGAGAGAGAGAGAGATCACAAGTAGGTAGAGAGGCAGGCAGAGAGAGAGGAGGAAGCAGGCTCCCCGCCAAGCAGGGAGCCCGATGCAGGCCTCGATCCCAGGACCCTGAGATCATGACCTGAGCTGAAGGCAGAGGCTTTAACCCACTGAGCCACCCAGGTGCCCTTAAGCTATAATTTATACAAAGTTTTAAAAGATTGAGTTTTAAGAACTAGCCATCATTCTCATATCCCAATAATCTCCCATAATTCTCATATCCCATAATCTCCCTATGTTTCTTTCTAGTCTTTTTTTTTTCCCTTTAATATAGAGATAGGAAACTTGTTTTTACATTCCCAAAGTGAAAATCTCTAGAGGCCTCATACTATAAAAAGCTGAGAACTTCCCTCTTTGGTCCCTCGGGACAGAAGTCAAACATCACTAGACCATCCTTTCAAAGAGCAGTGCAACAATCATGGTGGCCAAGCTGAGTATGATCCTAAAATGCAAACAGCACTTAAAGAGGTTTCTTAAATCTTGTTTGAAAAGGTGCAATAATTACAGCTCATGCTACACATTTGTTTTCCATCTGAGAGGTCTCTTTTATGGTTTGTCAAGAGCATTCATGTTCAATGTCCATGTTCTAGTCCTTTCTCCCCAGTTGTATTTCTTATGAGTTCCTGTAGGTGTCACAGAGCTGTGATTTGTGATGAGATCAATTCAGATCCACTTGACCCAGAAAAAGACAAGTGTGCTGGAGGCTGGCTTATCCTTACTGCCTATTTATTATTATCCTAAGAACTCATCTTTTAGTGGCAAGGAATAATGGCAAGTAATTTACTAGTTTCCTCATAAACTACTTGGGCGGACAGAACCTTTTCCTTCCATTGTCCCTACTCCCTGCGCCTGGGCTATGAAACGCTTTCATCTGAGAGTGAAGCGGGTCAGAGTCCAGACAGAAGGTGGAGCTCCTGACCGCAGGAGCATCCTTGAGGTGGCCAACACGAGAGGAGGTTCCTTCGAGGACTCGACCTGACCAAAAACCAGGGCTTCTGATGGACTGGTGGGATTAACAGAGGTAGACTTCTCACTAGTACCACTGTTCTGAGATTTAAATCTCACAAAGGATCAACAGTTTAGTAGGTACATCAAAGCCAGTATTTCAGGGGCATGCCACCTGCCTAAAACAGCAGCTCAGATTTTTTAAGATTTTTATTTATTTACCCGAGAGAGCGATCACGAGCAGAGGGGAGGGACAGAGGGAGAGCTGACTCGCCGATAAGCAGGGAGCCTGATGCAGCACAGGACTCGATCCCTGAACCCCGGGGTCATAACCTGGGCCAAAGGCAGATGCTTAACTGGCTGAGCCACCCAGGTCACCAGCATCTGGAATTTCTTAAAAGATACTCTGTATCCCTGCAGCGGTACTTTACATACTGACGCAGGTTCTAGAATCTTTAACCCCTGGTTCTGCTACTTACTAGCCACATGGTATTGGGCAAGTTGCTTTACGTCTCTGGCTGAATCCGTTCTGTTGTCTTTGTTATGGGATTAAGAGTACCCACACCTCATGGGGCTATCTCATTTAACCCCCCAAGCTTTACGAACAGTGCTGGAAACACTAAGCACACGGTCTGCCCGTGGGCCTCCTCAAGTGCGCAGAACTGACTTTAGGCTCTAGCAGATGAGGCAACAGTGGAGCAATTAAAGAAAATGTTCAAATATAAAATATCCATAACATACGGATAGAGACCTCCTGCCAGGAGTCAGCAGCAACGTTATGTTCCAGAAGATCTGCGGATTAGATCAGCTCAGAAAGACCACACCCACTTAAGTTTAAAAAAGAAAAGAAAAGAAAAATATAAGTATGGATCCAGAAAGTAGAAAGGGCTATCTTGAGAAAACATGTCCTTCAAAATCTGTTAGTAAAAATAAAGGTCACAAACATTCCTATCACCAGACATCGAGAGAGTTTACTTGTTAAGTCTAGGGCCTGAATCTCATTCAGAATTCCCAGGACGAGAAGCCCAAGGATGGGGTGAGCCTGGAGGCTGCACGCATGCAGGGCCAGAGGGCAGGGCAGGAAACTGGTCACCTCAGCTAATTGTGCTGAACCATTCATCATGAACACGTCTTCCACATTTTCTGACATGGCTTACTGTCAAAGTGATTGAAGCCATTGCACAGATTTTAACTATCTCCAGTCTAATGAGGTTGGAAACCACATTAAGATTTCCAGTTTGGAGGGACTCCAACTCATCACTTCAAGAGCACAACCCAAGAGCTTGTAGGTAAAGAATTTGTTCACTGAGGACTCAGTCAGTGACATAAACCTGGTTAAAGACGAGCGAGTCAATGTCAACAGAAGGGCGGGGGACGGTCCCAGATTATGAAACTAAAGAGACATGAACACTATATGCAACATGTAAAACTTGACTAGATTCTAAGGAAAAACAAAAAAGTTATAAAAAGGCATTCTTGGGATCACTGGAACTTTAAAATGGAATATATTATTCATTGAGTAGTATTTTTCTTGGTTTAATAATGGAGTGCTGTGGCAAGGTAGGATGAAGTCATTTTTAGGTGTTGCTCGTTGAAGTACTTAGGGAGGATGAGACAGGCTACTTAGCATCTCTAATAGTTCAGCAGTGGAGCTCAGAGAGACAGAGCAAATGTGGCAAAAGACTAACAACTGGGGTTCAACAGGAAGACTGTGTGAATATTTATTTTACTATTTACTATTGCAATTTTTCTATAGGTTTGAAACACTTCAAAATAAAAAGCTGGGGAAGGGGAGGTTTCAAAAAGGTAGAGGTAAAAAGTCATGGCCTGATCCACTGGCTTCCACAGCGCATAGAAGTGAGATGCAGGACCAAAAAAGGCAGAGTTGTTCATTTGAAAGTTGAGGCCATGAGGAAGGGAATGGAGGACCGAAGGTGAAAAATTCACAGGCTGCCTCTTCCCAGTAAAAACATGGGACTATCCTACAAAAGGAGTTAAGAAATTACTATCAACTATCTCGGACCAAAGCACATTAGCTTCATTCGTCTCCATGGATAAAGAGAAAGATAAATCATCCCAGCATAAATGTGAATGTTAACTAAAGGACAAACATCTTTTTGTTTTTACTACAACCGGAAAATAAACCACAAAAATATTTTTAAATCATGTGATTTATGTGACCATTGAGCCTTCGGATCACCAAGTCATAAAGCCAGGAAGGCCAAGTGATTAACATAGGATAAAAATAAAGAATCAGTAAAGCTTGGGTGTTGGGCAACTGGATCAAGACTCCCATCTCTTCCCCAAGAGGGGACTTTGGATCAGGGGAAAAAAGGAATGTAAATGGTTGGAATTCTGTAGGGCTCAATGTGATCACTATTCCCCTTCAGGCTTTAGTTGGAACAGAGCAGCAAAACTAAGGGGGTGGGGGTCGCGGGGACAGGAGCAGCAAAGTGTGAGAAAGAAGGGCCTCTCACCCAGCCCTACACAGACTCCGGAGAAGCCCTACTTTACCCCATAGACATTAGTGCAGAACCATATGTCTGTGGCTTTCACGGATCCTTTCAATTTAGCCTTTGACCAAAAGGAAAACAAAACAAAACCAAAAAAACCCACAGCATATATTTGCTGTCAACAAACTTGAGAAGCTACATGATAATCACTCAAGCACTGTCATTTTTTTTTAAGACTTTATTTATTTGGCACAGAGAGAGAGAGAACACACAAGTAGGGGGAGCAGCAGAGGGAGAGGGAGAAGCAGGCTCCCCACTGAGCAGGGAGCCCAACGCGGGGCTGGATCCCAGGACCCTGGTATCATGACCTGAGCTGAAGGCAGCTGCTTAACAAGTGAGCCACCCAGGTGCCCCACTCAAGCACTTTCAAAGAAGTGGTGAATGAGATTTATTTACGTTTTCTGTTTCTGTTCATTTTTAATAGAGTCAAGAAGAAGATAAGCATATTTTAACACTACAGTTCTAGGTAGTGCCTAGAACCATAAGCTGGTGCTAATTTCTTTTCCTTTTTAAAGATTTTATTTTGGGGGAGCCTGGGTGGCTCAGTCAGATAAGCATCTGACTTGGGCTCAGATCATGATATTGGGGTCCTGAGATGAAGCCCCGCACCAGGCTCCCCAGTCAGTGGGGAGTCTGCTTGTCCCTCTCCTTCTGCTCCTTCCCCTGCTCAAGCTCTCATTCTCTTTCAAATAAATAAATCTTTAAAAATAAAGATTTTATTTTTAAGTAATCTCAACACCCAACGTAGGGCTGGAACTCACAACCCCAGAGATCAAGAGTGGCACACTCCATGGACTGGGCCAGAGATGCAGCCCAGCTGATGCTAATTAATTTCTCTAACAAAGTAGCATGTTAAATTTGCTCTCCCTATTGTTGCAAAGTGGATACAAATACAAACATTGACTTAAAGAACCAGTGCCCAGGCATTCACATCACTGCAACAACCTACTTTCAGAAACTGTCAACACATTTCTCAAGCTCACAAAGCAATCGGGGTTGGTGTTTTCAGCAGATCCGCTCACAATGGTCACTCACTGAGGGGCATTATAGAGTGAGCTGCTTTAGTAGGAATTTCCATTCATTTTGGGCATTTCCAGGGTTTCACTGAGAATTTGATTAGGATTGCAAAGGAAGTAACATATTTAAATGGTGTCATAATTATGGAGTCTGAGGAACAACTCAAAGATTTTAAGAAATCCTATCTGCTTAAAATACTGATATTTTACCTAATTTCCAAGGTGTTTTCATACACTTCATCATATTATTTAATCCTCAGCAGAAACCCCACAAGATACGTAAGACAGGTATTATCATCCTCATTTTACTGGTGAGGGAACAAACGAGGACACCCTGGATTTGAAGTGTTTTTTGTTTGTTTCACTCAGACTAGTGTTTGTTCCACACTGCTCTTCCCACATAAAACAGAACTTTCTGTTACCATCTTAGATGCGATACATGTTTACCTTTCTTAAGACAAAGAACCTGAGGCATCTAACTTTCAAAAACAAACAAGGGCTTCATCTTCCTCATCCCTCTCCCCACCCTACAAAAGCGACTTTTGTGTGAGTGTATATTGTATATGTGGTCGGTATGAGTGCTGCATGTGTCGTTTATGTTGATGAGTGCAGGATGTGTGTGTGATGTGTGTGAGGTGTGTGTGTTTGGTCTACGTGTGATTTTTGTGTCGTATGCATTCTGTGGTGATGTACCTGTGTGGTGTCTGCATGTTGAGTGGGTCATATGTGTGGTGTGTACATGAGTGTTTTGTAGTTCTATGTGTTGTGTGTGTGATGCACATATGGTCATTGTAGTGTAGGTAAATGTGTGGTATACATGTGGTGTTTGGTGTATGTGTGGTGTGTGAGTGGTATCATTGTGGTGTGTGTTTGGTGTATGTGGGGTGTGCACTGATATACCACACACACCACACAGGCATCACATACACAACACACAAACACCACATACAGCACACCACAAAACATACACTGCAAATATATAGCACATGCACCACACATACACGAGACACCATACATGGGAACACAACGGCCACACATCTCACACACGTAACACGCTTCTCTACCATGCATACACCACACTCACTGCAAAGACCACACATATCACACAGAACACCTTCACCACACAAAACCACAAGTATACCATACCCTCACCACATATGAAACACATATACGTCACACTTATTTATATCAACAGTACACTACACACAAGAAACTCTTAAGTCACTTTTCCAATAGCAACATTCAACTCATCAGACTCATCAATGAGAGATGCCTTCTGGAATGTCATGTGTTTATTTTCTTTTCTGTCTATAGAAGCTTTGAGAAACTAATTGCTTACCATTCAAAATCAATGTTATCTGGGGTATTTACCAAAAGAAAATATGCTAATTCAAAAAGATAAATGCACCCTTATGTTGACTGCAGTACTATTTACAATAGTTAAGACATGGAAGCAACCCAAGCACCCATGGACAGATGGATGGATAAGGAAGACGTGGTATATATATATACACACAACAAAGTATTACTTAGCCATCAGAAAGAATGAGATCTGGCCATTTGTGACAACGTTGATGGACCTGGAGAGTATTAAGCTAAGTGAAATAAGTCAGAGGAAGAGAAATATGATTTCACTTATATGTGGAATCTAAAAAACACAACAGGGCTCCTGGGTGGCTCACTCGTTAAGTGTCTGCCTTTGGCTCAGGTCATGACCCCGGGGTCCTGGGATGGAGCCCCGCATCGGGCTCCCTGCTCAGTGGGAAGCCTGCTTCTTTCTCTCCCACTCCCCCTGCTTGTGTTCCCTCCCTCGCTGTCTCTCTGCCAAATAGATAAATAAAATCTTTTTTAAAAATTTTAGAAATTAAAAAATAAATAAATAAAATTTTAAAAAGATGAATAAACAAATAAAAAAGCAGAAATAGGCCTATAAATACAGAGAAGTGATGGTTGCCAAGTTTGGGGGGGATGGGGAAAATGGAATGAATCGGTCATGGGAATGAAAGGCACAGCAGAAGGAATACAGTCAATGGTACTGTAATAGCGTCATATGGTGACAGATGGTGGCTGCACTTGTGGTGCGCAGAACATATAGACTTGTTTTTTTTTTGTTTTTTTTTTAAAGATTTTATTTATTCATTTGACACAGAGAGAGAGATTACAAGTAAGCAGAGAGGCAGGCAGAGAGAGAGGAAAGAGGAGGAAGCAGGCTCCCTGCTGAGCAGAGAGCCCGATGTGGGCCTCGATCCCAGGACCCTGGGATCATGACCTGAGCCGAAGGCAGCGGCTTTAACCCACTGAGCCACCCAGGCGCCCTAGACTTGTTGAGTCAGTATGTTGTGCACCTGAAACTAATGTAACATTGTGTGCCAACTATACCTGAACTAAAAAAAAGAAGTTTTAAACCCCTTCCCCACTCCCCAAAAAAACAAAGTCAATGTTATTTGCAAAGTAGGCCTTGCCAAATTCACAAGGATATGAGGAAGCTTGGTTCAGAGAGCACACTGCTTACTGGCACACTATTCTCAAGAGTCATGAAAGAATGCTCAACACCACTTGGCATCAGAGAAATACAAATCAAAACCACAAAGAGACACCACCTCACACTGATCAGAATGGCTAAAATGAACAAGTCAAGAAACAACAGATGTTGGCGAGGATGTGGAGAAAGGGGAACCCTCCTACACTGTTGGTGGGAATGCAAGCCGGTGCAGCCACTCTGGAAAACAGTGTGGAGGTTCCTCGAAAAGTTAAAAAAAAGAGTTACCCTACAACCCAGTGATTGCACTACTAGGTATTTATCCAAAGGATACAGTGAGTCAAAGGGGCCCACGCACCCCAAAGTTTATAGCAGCAATGTCCACAATAGCTGAACTATGGAAAGAGTCCAGATGCCAATCCACAGATGGATAAAAAAGACACGCGATGAAATGTTACTCAGCCTTCAAAAAGAATGAAATCTTGCCATTTGCAATGACGTAGATGGAACTAGAGGGAATTATGTTGGTGAAATAAGTCAGAGAAAGACAAATATAGTATTTCACTCGTGTGGAATTTAAGAAACAAAACAGATGAACATAAGGGAAGGAAAAATAAAATAAGATGAAAACAGAGAGGGAGGCAAACCATAAGAGACTCTTAACTCTAGGAAACAAACTGAGGGTTGCTGCAGGGAAGGTGGGTAGGAGATGGGGTAACTGGGTATTAAGGAGGGCACTTGATGTAATGAGCAGTGGGTGTTGTAGCAACTGATGAATCACTACTAATAATATACTGTATGTCAATTAAATTGAATTTAAATTTAAAAATGTTTAAAAGGAAGACACTTGTCATGATGAGCACTGGGTCATACACAGAAGTGATGAGTCACTATATTGTATGCCTGAAATTAATATCACACTGTATGTTAACTATACTGGAATTAAAATAAAAACTTAAAAAAACAAACTTACATATACAAGCCCTATTAAAAAAAGTCCCAGAGCTCCTCATGGTCCAAGAAAGAGTGGGCTACATGCCATGTCCGAAGGCCTAGAATGGATTTCATGCCCATGAATGATGCAAGTCAAACCTCTCAAAAGGCACAGACATTTCCAGGGGCTGTGATGCAGCAGCCTGAGTGAAAAGTCTCAGTAATTACAAGGAGCCATTCCAGAGACCCTTCTTTTTTTTTTTTTTTTTTTTTTTTTNTTTTTTTAAAGATTTTATTTATTCATTTGACACAGAGAGAGAGATTACAAGTAGGCAGAGAGGCAGGCAGAGAGAGGAGAGAGGAGGAAGCAGGCTCCCTGCCCAGCAGAGAGCCCGATGCGGGCCTCGATCCCAGGACCCTGGGATCATGACCTGAGCCGAAGGCAGCGGCTTTAACCCACTGAGCCACCCAGGCGCCCCCAGAGACCCTTCTTGACGATACTAGGCACTTCCCCCACCATGGATCCCTGGCTTCTCTCCCACCTGTTGGGACAGTCACAACTCTCCTCATTTGCAGCACATGGTGGCTGATGTATGCCTCTATTTTCCTCAGTTGAGTCCAAAAAATGTGTGGACCAAGACTGTATTTAAGCTGTGTGGCCAGCTCACTTCACCATGCTCAATCAAATGAGTGGGCCGACAAAAATGAGAGATTCTTGAGAGGATGGGCAATGAGGTTTGCCAGGGTTTTCTCATGGCTCAACAAGTCAGCAGCGCTCAGCCCCAGAATCACTAAGAGGGCAGTACCCCGAGACCGGCCCCACTGCTACTCAGCACTAGATGCTGTCTGAAAAACAAACCATTCACAGTGGCACACAGGTGGGTGAGGAAGGCATGAAATGGTGCAACTGAGGCAGGGGGAAGGCTGGGAGGTGCAGGTTTAACCATGGCTTTTGCATTTGGGTGGAAGGGGAAGCTGAGGGGTGGAGGATGTGGACGGAGACACACTCATGGAGGGATGACCCCTACCTAAGGGAGATACACTCTGGAGGAATACAGCCAGGCCTGGCATTCATCCTCTTTCTGCTAAAATGCAGAGGATTTGTAAACGCCTCTCATATCGGCATGAGAGGATTCAGAGAAATCTTGCTGTGGTAATTTTATGCACGGTTTCTGCATTTTTGTGGAGTTTTTTTAAACCATGTAAGATATATCCTACAGTGTGAGTTCAGTCATTCCCAAATAATTCTTTTGCTCTGCTCATACAGTCCTGTTGATGACCAGAGTTAAGCAGATCAAAAGCAGGCTAGACTAGGTTGGTGGCATTGCTGTGTTTCTCATAAGCACATCTCTAGGAACACCTGGCTGGTTTAGTCGGTAGAGCATGTGACTCTCGGTCTTCCGGTTGTGAGTTCAAGCCCCAAGCGGAGTGCAGCCACTACTTAAAAATAAATCTTAAAAAAAAAAAGATTAAAAAAAAGCCCAAGCATATCTCTAGACTACCTACAGCAGAATTATTTGGGGTTTTTGTTAAAACTGAAAATTCTTGGGCCTCACCCAGAACGGGAGTCTCTAGATGTAAGTTCAGGAGTTTGCATTTTCCATAATACCTCAGCTAACCATTATACACACCATTAAAAAAACCAACCAACCAAACCTCCTTAGTGAAATACAATTTAACAAAGAAACTTGGATTGTGTAAGCTGAACCCACAATTGCGTAGGCAAGGCCCTAGAAGCACCTCTGTGCCCACTTCCAGCCACTGTCCCCCCTTGTGGGTTCACACATCTGTTGTGTATCCACGTAAACCATTCATTCACCGGGGGCATAGTATTTCATCGTGTGATGCAAACCAAATGGAGAACCGCTGCCTCCCAGAACGAAGCATAAACGGAACTCCCCTCGGCACACATGGGCCACATCTTCTATCTTGAGGGCACTCGTCTCCGTTTTTATTGCGAGGCGGAACTCTGCTGGAACTACAGAACTCACGCGGTAAGGGACGCCAGGGGGCTGGTCTGGGGCTCAGGGGAGCTACAGGGAGGGGGCTCCTTCCAGGACGGCCTGAGACCCACAGACACTTGGGACCCAGGTTTCCCAGCCCCCACCTCCCGCAGTTCTCTCGGGACCGCTGCCTTTGCTCAGACGGCCCATGTGCAGGCAGTACCAACAGAGGGTTGTGCTCACCCGGAAGAGACTACCTGGGTCCACGCTGTGATTCTGCTCCTTCTTGGGGGACCCTGGGTGCCCAATTTAAGTCCCTGGAGCCTCAATTTCCTCCTGTGTCAAAGAAGGCTCATAATTGTACCTCGTCGGGTTGTTAGAAGGAGTAATGAGCTAACCTTTGCAAAGCACTTGGATCAGAGACTGGCACACAGCAAGCAATCGTGAACTGGTATTTCTCAGGTCACTTGTGTTAACACACACGGTACAGGGTGGTATGGTACAGAAGGAAGAAAGGTACTGAGGAGATTCTGAATGGATTGGCCCAGGCTAGCTCCCACCCCAGCCCTCTTTAAAGAATTATCTGCTGAAGGTTTATTTAATCGTTATCCGTATTTCAGCCACACAGCATCCCCCTTCAAGTTCTAAGGTGGAGACCTGCTTCATTAAGAAGTTGGGGNAGTGGGTTAAAGCCTCTGCCTTCGGCTCAGGTCATGATCCCAGGGTCCTGGGATCGAGGCCCGCATCGGGCTCCCTGCTCAGCGGGGAGCCTGCTTCCCCCTCTCTCTCTCTGCCTGCCTCTCTGCCTCCCTGTGATCTCTCTCCCTCTGTGAAATAAATAAAAAAAAAATAAATAAATAAAATCTTAAGAAGTTGGGGGTGTCCCAACGTGTCTGTCGTGGATCTGACCTGCCGTCTGGAGAAAGCTGCCAAATCCGACGACATCAAGAAGGTGGTGAAGCAGACATAGGAGGGCGCCCTCAAGGCCATCCTGGGATACACTGAGGACCAGGTTGTCTCCTGGGACTTTAATAGTGACACCCACTCTTCCACCTTCAATGCTAGGGCTGGCATTGCTCTCACTGACCACTTTGTCAAGCTCATTTCCTGGTATGAAAATGAATTTGGCTACAGCAACCGGGTGGTGGACCTCATGGTCCACATGGCCTCCAAGGAGTAAGGGCCCATTGGACCACGAGCCCATTGAGAGCAAGAGGAAGAGAGAGGCCCTCAGTGGATGGGGAGTCCCTGCCCCAACTTATCCCCCCAAACACTGAGAATCTCCTGACCTCCACCGTTTCCATCCCAGACCCCCAAAGAAGGGGACAGGCTTGGGGAGCCCTACCTTGTCATGTACCATCAATGAAGTATACAGTACCCAGCCAAAAAAAGAAGAAAAAAAGGTGCTGGGGGTGGGGTGGGGAGAGTGTTCAACAACACAGGGGCCATCAGGAATCTCTTTATTTCTGTTTTGCATTTGAGGAAACCTAGAGCAGCCAACCGAGGTTCCCTAATTTTATAAAAATCACAGAGAGTCTTATGAAGACTCTTAAATGTTAATGGGATTTTATCTGTTTATTTTAGTTGCAGTTTCCAATTTTTAAAAATGTTTAGGTGATCTCTTCCACCTTCCCCAAATCCCAATTCTTGTAGATTCGTTAATGTTGAATCAATGCTTCCTCATGTCTCATTTCTTTGTATATGTGTTCTTTTCAAATATAGTAAACAAAAAACCCTTAAAAAATAAACTCTCCGAAAAAACTTTTAATTTAAAAAGGGTTAATTAACATACCTATGAATTAGCAGTCCACTTTGAACCTCTGATAGCCAGAACTAATGGAAATAAAGTCAATCATTAATCCAAGCTGGGGTTATTTTTTTTCCCCCAAGGTTGGGTTACTTTTTTTTTTTTTTTTTAACTTGACAGAAAGAGAGAGAGAGAGAGATCACAAGCAGGCAGAGAGAAGAAGAAGCAGGCTCCCCGCTGAGCAGGGAGCCTGATGTGGGGCTCAAACCCAGGACCCCGAGATCATGACCTGAGCCAAAGGCAGAGGGTTTAGCCCACTGAGCCACCCAGGCGCCCAGGTTGGGTTACTTTTAAAGAGGATATTATCCCAAAGTCATTTTTGTCCCAGATGATGGATTAATAATCATACTACAACTAGACATACTAAAGAAAGTCATTTTTGTCCCAGATGATGGATTAATAATCATACTACAACTAGACATACTAAAGAATCCAATCTCTGAGTCAGCGTTGGTGGTATAGTGGTGAGCATCGCTGCCTTCCAATCTCTGAATCACTCTGGGTCATCTTCCGAAGCTGTGACGGTTCATATATTTCCTGAGCAACACAAGGTCAGCCAGGGGCTCCTCCCTCTGCCTCTGTCCCTCCCTATACCCATTATGACTCAATTTATTCCACAGGCCACAGTCTTCTTTCCCATTACTTTATCCTTTCTCCTCTGGACATCCGCTCCCTAAGTGTCTTTTTTTTTTTTTTTAGGTTTTATTTTTAAGTTATCTCTACACTCAATGTGGGGCACAAACTCACAATCCCAAGACCCTGAGACCCAAGATCAAGAGTCCCATGCTCTACCGACCCAGTCAGCCGGGTGCCCCCTAAGTGTCTCTTCAAAGTCTTCATGTTTCTTTCTGCTTACAGAAATCATACACACTTTTAAAAAATTTGAACATTCAAAAATATACATACTGTATGTAGCATGTGAAATCTATCCACACACACTCCATTCACAAGAATAGATTCCAGGTGGAGTCAGGTGTCAAATGTAAAACTAAAACTATAAAATATTGAAAAAAAGTAAAGACTGCTTTTATGACCTTAGGGTAAAGGCAGGCTTTTTAAATGAGACATAAAACATAAAAGCATAAAGAAAAAAGATTGATGACTATGACTTCATAAAAATTAAAAACTTGTGTAAGGCAAAAAAAATATCAAAAACAGTATTTATATTGTGTATATATTAAACAGTAAAAGACAAGCCACAGAATGGGCGAAAATATTGGCCACATATATCACAAAGAATGTCCAGAATATTTCAGGACTACAAATAATCAGAAAAAGAGGCAAAGGGCAAGAGGAAATACAAGTGGCCAATAAACTTTGAACATAAATTCGGGGGGGGGGAGGGGGTTATGTTTGTTCCCTGCTGTCTCCAGCATCTACCGCAGTAGCTCAGTGTTTATTTAATGTTAAATCAATGTGAAAACGTGCTCATTCTCATTTTCAATCATGAAAATGCAATTTAAAATGGAGGGTTTTTGTTTGTTTTGTTTTTTTACTGATTGGATTGGAAAAATTTAACGTGTTGGTTAGGATTGGGGAAATGTATATATTCATGTGGTGCTGGAATGTAAATACTTTATCTTACTGAAGAGCAATTTGCCAGTATCTACCAAGCACAAAAATGCATGTACCTTTTGACTTAGCAATGCCTACTTTGAGAAATTGAGTCCATGTACTTGTTCAAGGGTATCAATCATAACACTGTTGGAAAGGTCTGAAAGTTGTAAATATGCTAAATACTCATCAATATGGAAATAAACTCTGCGAAAATCAAACCATGAATAGTATGAAGCAGCTAAAGACAGGGAGGTACAATTACCCCCATCTTTTTGAAAGTTTGTATTATACCACTCCATTTTTATGAAAGACCTACATTAGTACCTGTTTTTGCTAACTGAAAGAAATCTGAAGTAGGGTTTTTGCTTTTATGAAAAAAGACAAAAAGAGAAGACAGTGTCTGGCATTTCTTTTGCAGAGAGATGTTAGAGGCAGGCTGCTGGAATAGCAGCAAGAGCCCCTTCCTCCCCCAATCAACATCTCAGCATCGAGCCACCACAGAACTGTGTCTGTTAGTAAGAGGTGTCCTAAGGTATCAGAATAGCTGAAGTTATTTTTTGGGTCTGTGAACACTCAAAAAATTTACCATATAAATTAATGGTAATTGCTTCTTCACTTTACTCCACTGGGCTAAGGAAAGAAGTCAAAGGAATGCTCTACTTTTGGACAGCAGGGGAAACCTGTAATAAATACTATGTGTACCAGCCCCCAACACACCTAGGTGAAAAAGGCAAGTTGCATAACACTTAGGTAGTGATACCCACAAACACTATGGACATGTGCACATATATAAATGCATAGAAAAAAGTTTAGACGTGAATTTTTTTCCTTTACAAAATATTCTGGATATCTTCCCTATCAAAAACATAAATCTACCTCATTCTTTTTATAAAGTTTGTATACTATTTCATTGACTGAGTACAGCATAATCTAATCAGTTCCCTATTGATAAATGTATGGTTTTATTTTTCAACAGCTTTACTGAGATAATTCACATTCAATTAACCTACATAAAGTGTACAATCTGATGGTTTGGGCACATTACATTATTTTTTGAAATTGCGGTAAAACATGAAATTTGTCATTTTAATTATTTTACGTATACAATCCAATAAGCATTAGTTAGATGAATTTTCCTTTTTTACTGTTATAAATAATGTTGCAAATCTATATCCTTAAACCTATTTTGTGCCAATGTGTTTCTCTATTGAACAGAAAGCTCTCACCTGCTGAGGGCCAAAGATAAAAATATGGGTTGGTCTTTTCCTAAGACTACTACATTATTGTTAAATATGATTTTAAACCTCTTAAAAGAGGCAAGTTTTCAAAGCAAATACAAAAGTGGAAAAACAAAAAAATCCCTTCTTATTCTATGTTCATTTGCATCGTCAAGTATATAAATACCAGCCAATTAAGCAAAGGATGACTTGTTATCCAATACCTGACCATGTATATGCTAAATCCCAATGGGATCAGCGTTCTGGTATCTTACAGCTTACCCTGAGTCTTTTTTGCCAAACAGATCATAAGCAACTGGCCCTACATAGAGAGACACAGCCTTAATATGAAATCTGGTTTCCTATCTGGACTGCACAGCCTAACCAGAGGGGGATCTTTGGCAAATCACTTCATCCAACAGCCTCATGTTCCTCCTCTGTCAAAGGAGGACATGGCTGGGATGCTGTAACTTGCTCGGCCCAGGTCACAAGGTGTGCTGGCAGGAGTGAGGCTGGCCAAAACCTGCAGGGGTGGGGGAGGCCAAGCTCTGAAGACAGAGAGCTCTGGTCTGCATCTGCCAGCTACTTACTCTGTGGCCCTAGGCAAGTGACTTAACCACTGGCAAGTCAGTCTCCATAGCTGTCAGCTGGTATTTACCTCACAGAGAGCTATAAAAACCCAAGGAGAGAAAGCACAAAGGCGGCCTCTCCCTGTACCAGATGACCAAGACACCCAGGGTGAATGGTGGCTTCACCTGCTCTCAACACCGAAGCACGTGTCAGTGCCGACCTTCCCACTTGCCCCAGATCCCAATTTCTGTAAAAGCAATGGTATCGGCTTACTCCCACAGATTTCTTAGGTGTCAATCACATCCTGAGCACTTCCTGTCTATTCGTTCATTCACCCTCAACAACCCATAAGGTTAATACTATTATTTCCATGTTACAAAAGAGAAAATAGGCCCAAAGGGATTAAGAACCTTGCTCAAAATCATGATTACAGAGGAGCATATAACAGAGTCTTAACCACTGTTAAAACTGTCTTACTGGGGCGCCTGGGTGGCTCAGTTGGTTAAGCATCTGCTTTTGACTCGGGTCATAATCCGAGTCCTGGGATCAAGCCCCAAATCGGGCTCCCTGCTCAGCGGGAACCCTGCTTCTCCCTCTCTCACTCCCCCTGCTTGTGTTCCTCTCTTGCTGTCTCTCCCTGTCAAATAAATAAAACCTTTTAAAAAAAATAAAAAATAAAAAACTGTCTTATTGTCATTTTCAAATATCAGTGTATTTACAGATCTGGGCATAAATATGGTATTTCACCCTATTCTGACAGCTCCCCAATTTTAATACCTGTTACCAAGGTCTCTTTCTTACCAAGATTTTAAAAATTAACATTACTTTGCTAAACTCTCAATTTTCACCCTACCACTTACTTTAAAAACATATTTTTAGAATGACTACCAGATGGGAACTTGTTTTAAAGGTGACTCTATAAAAAAGAGTGAATGCAGATGCCTGGGTGACTCAGTTGTTAAGTGTCTGCCTTCGGCTCAGGTCATGATCCCAGGGTCCTGGGACAGAGCCTGCGTCGGGCTCCCTGCTAAGTGAGAAGCCTGCTCTTCCCTCTCCCACTCCCCTTGCTTGTGTTTCCTGGTTCGCTGTCTCTGTCAAATAAATAAATAAATAAAATCTTAAAAAAGAGAGAAAGAGAGAATGAATGGGGAGAAGAGGCATTTTTCAACTTCTCACTTGTCACTTAGGACCTAAGAGATCCCGCCATAGTGCCCAGGAGCCAAAGATCTTTGGGAATTCAGATGCCTGGACAGTTACCTTCTCCTACTGGGCAACACTCCATTCCATTAGTTCACTATTCCCCAGAATGAACTAATGGAAATGAACCATTAGTTCATTTCCCCAGCGTTTCCACCTCAAAAACGAAGGCTTTCTCACTAGTCCGCACTGTAACTGTATGCTAGCTCACGAGACATCCCTTAGAGGACACCCAGTGTGGCCGGCCTACAGATCAGGCCCCAGGGTGTGACTACCTCAGATTCTGCTCATTTCCCCAGTGTGAAGGGTTCCTCTGTTTCCCTTCCTTAACTCACTTCCATCTCCCGTGAGCAGGCCCCCAGCGACAAGCACTCATTCACAGGCTGCCCCAGAGGAGTGGAGGCTGACATCCTGCATGACCATCTTCTCCTCCCTAGACATTAAGGGTGCTAAGAGAACTCTGTCCTGCCAATCAGGTGGCTTGATGTCTTATGCCCAGTCCTCACCCGGGATCCCGCAGCCCTAGCATCTAACGTATCTTAGTCTGTGCTCACTGGAAAATCCAAAGTTCCTGATGGCCAGATTCTACCCCCTGCTCTTTCCCTTCCACCTTGTCCATCAACCGAGCTCGTAGGAGTCTGAACCTCAGTTGTGAGGGGGAGCTGCTGGGCTCAGGCAAACTAGTAGGGGTGGTTAAGTATTTCCAAGCATTTTGAGATATTCAGAGAGACTGTGTCTCCCTAAAGCATAGCAAGGATTTGGGCATGAAGAGGGTCAAGAGTGAGATCTTTTGCCTAAACCAACACAAAGGTGCTCAACCAAGACACTCTTATTTACAAACTTCCTAGCATTTGGTTTGATTTACAGAGTATATTCAGTATTCTCTAGGAATACAATCTTGTCTTGATCAGTTTCAGAGGCCTCTGAACCCTTTGTAAAGCATCTCTGTTCCAAAGGGCAGGGACTGATACTCCTTCGGACGTACCAGAGAGCCTTGCTTACGCCACATCCTCAGTCTATCCTGGCAAAGGTATCATGGTCAATGCGGTAATTTTCATGCTACCCACCACTGGTCACGCAACCTTTACTCCAATAAAAAAAAAAAAAATCCAATGTAAAAAGTTAAGGATGAGCTGCTCTGCATTAGGGAAGGGCAACCCAAGCTGTCTTCGGTTTCCTTACCCTCTGAAGTATCCCAAGCCACCTCGATAGAAGCCTCCAGGCTCTAGAGACCATTTGAAAACTAGAACAACTGGAACAACGGAATTCTGACAGACCTGGGTATGAATTCCCAGCCCTGCCACATACTAGCTAAAGTGTCTTGGGCATGTCATCTTTCTCAAAGCCTCAGTTTCCTGTGAAACAGAGAGAACGCCACTGAATTCCCAGATTGACATCAAGATTTAAAATAATGCATACAACAAATAAGTATCCAGCACATAGTAAGCATTCAATAAAATGTAGACCTTTATTACTAATCCTCAAATGCCCTTTATCACTTCTTTTTAAACATAGTTTCCCAAGGACCGAGAACAGAATGTCCTATGGAAACATAATTCCCTTGGGGCTACAAATATTGCAGTTTAGTGAAGAGTTATAGGAGTCAAAATATTTTCCCTTTTTATCACTGTTTGAACGATCTGTTCCCCCCCCAAAAAAAGAGCCCCTTGGTGATAAAATCCTTCCAAAACTTCATATCTTCCAGTGAGCACCAACTAAGATAACTTAGATGCTAAGATCAAGCAGAAACAATCACCAGCAAATCTTTATCCTTGATCATAAGTACAAGGGCATTGTCAGCACACAGTGCTGCTGCTCCTTCTTCGAGCATATCCCATCAAGCCCCCTAGGCTGTGGTCTGTTTTTTCATTCACTTTACCTGGAATTCCTATCCTCTCACCTGTCTGCCTGAGAGCCTGATAACATTCGGAGCTTTGTTTAAGTATACCAGCTTCCCCGATAAGTCTTCCTCCACTTTACCAAGCCTCCAGGAGGCGAGGCCTTTGAATCTTTAGAGCCCTGTTAGGGTCCTTTTCTCACTTGAGTGACTGGGTATCAAGGCCCCGAGGGCCCTAGCTCGGAAAGAGCAACAGTACAGGCCTTTTGCTTCGTACCTTCCCACACAGATCCTGGTAGACAACAGGAGCTCCCTAAAGATTTGAGTAAGTATATAAATGAATTACTAAGAAACAAATGTGGGTTAATGACCCAAATCTACCAGTTACCAAGACAGAAGCTTAGGTCATCAATTGCTTCATCTTTGAACTCCATCTGTTCTCAGCTCTAAAATAGGAATGTAAAGAATTCAGAGTTTTTACATAGCTTAAATGAGGAAAATTTGTAAAGGGCCTAGCACAGTGCTGGTAGGTAACAGGGGCTCAATAAACAGCACTTGCATTTCTTTCATCTCCCATCCTCACTGCTCTTAGCTTCCCTAGAAAATGAGACCATGATTGAGTTCCCTCTCAGTGCTGCCACTACCACCTGGAAATACAAATGGTTGTATTTCGTAAGAACAATATTCCAACATTATTTTTAAGTAGATAGTATCTGTGCACTGTTGGTGGGGATGCAAAATGGTGCAGTCATTACGGTAAACAATATCGTGCTTCCTCAAAAAAATTAAAACTAGGAGCGGCTGGGTGGCTCGGTAGGTTGAGCCTTTGCCTTTGGCTCAGGTCATGATCTCAGGGTCCTGGGATCAAGTCCCATGTTGGGTTCTCTTCTCAGTGGGGAGCCTGCTTCCTCCTCTCTCTCTGCCTGCCTCTCTGCCTACTTGTGATCTGTCTCTCTCTGTCAAATAAATAAAATCTTAAAAAAAAAAATTAAAACTAGAACCACTATATGATCCAGCAACCTCACTTCTGGATATATATGTCCAAGGGAAATGAAATCACGGTCTCTAAGAGGTATCTGCACCCCTATGTTCATTGCAGCATTATTCACAATGGCCAACACATAGAAACCACCTCAATGTCCAGAGATGGATGGATAACCAAAACCATATATATATGTGCTATATTACTATATATAATATAGTCTATTATACATAATATATATTAAATTGCCTATTACATATATTAAATTTTCTGTGCTACATGATGGAATATTATTCAGCAAAAAAGGAAATACTGCCATTTGAGACAATGTGGTTGAAACTTGAAAGCATTAGGCTAAGTAAAATAAGTCAGACACAGAAAGATAAATATTCTATAATCTCATTTTGATGTGGAATCTAAAAAAGCCAAAGCCATAGAAACAGAGGAAATTGGTGATTGCCAAGGACCAGGAAGTGTGGGAAAAGGGGAGATGATCTAAATGGTACAAACTTCCAGTTATAAGACAAATAAGTTCTGGGCGCCTGGGTGGCTCAGTGGGTTAAAGCCTCTGCCTTTGGCTCAGGTCATGATCTCAGGGTCCTGGGATTGAGCCCCACATCGGGCTTCCTGCGCAGCAGGGAGCCTGCTTCCTCCTTTCTCTTTGCTTGCCTCTCTGACTACTTGTAATTTTTGTCTGTCAAATAAATAAAATCTTTAAAAAAAAAATAAAGTTTCTTCGACATAAAAAAAAGTTAAGGTTCTTCGACAGTCTATTTACTTGTGAATTTCTAACACCTGTGCCTTTCTGAACCACTCAAAGCAAGAATAATTAAACATGTCGGATGCCTTCATCTTACATCTGTATAACATTCCTGAGTGTGGATGGAAAAAAGGACACCGAATCAAGTGAATCAATCCATATTCTGCTGAACTGTGTGGGGTGGAGGGCACGTTTCGTCACAGCATTCTTTTCTTCTCCTTTTAAATTCTCTAAATAGACACTTAAACTATCTTTGCACTGTTCAAATAAAACAAGACATATTTACTCAAACTCTCCTTCCTGGAGGAGCATGCGTATCTCCTATATTTACTCTCTTAATACATGTTTGATTAGTGCTCGGGGGACCCAAGGAATAGGGGGACAGAACCACTCTAGGCTTGTGAGAGTAATTAAATCATGGCTTTCACTGCCTGAAAGATACTCAGGTCCCTGCTGCCACCTCCAACGCTCCAGTGACTTGTCTTGAGCTATGGCATCCACTTCTCCAACTTATATTATTTGCCATAAAATAGCAGCAATTCAAGTTTCCCCATTATTTTTTAATTAGATTTATTTATACCTTATAATACTAGATGCACATGGAGTCAATTTTCAGATAAATTTCAGATTTTGTTATGCTTAGAAATTCAGCTGAATACCATAAAATACCACAAAAATACTTGAGAGACTGAAGTACTTACTACATACAATTTATGTAGTGATATAAAGTTATATACCAAAGTTATACATGGCAAATGGACCTGTATGAAAGTATATATAAATATACATATCCTATATACTCACACAGTATAATAACATGACTATATACTATATTGTGTAAAAGAAGATTTACATTCATGTTTCACTTACTATGCATGGAAAAACTCTTCAGCTTTGACCCTGAGAGTGCTTGGCCTTTAATAAGCACACATCCGGGCCTAGGATATGAAGATGAACACAGCCTGATCCCTGCCCCCAGGTGCAATGTAGCTAGAGCCCCCAAAGTTGCTCAGCAAGAGGGGTGTAGGGAGATGCTAACTCCACCCAGGGGACCAGAGAAAGGCTTCCCGGAGGAGTTAACGTTTTGAAAGAAGCCATGAAGAACTGAATGAGTGACCACAGGGTCTGTAACATCCATTCCCCCTCTAAAAAGGGGACATTGTACTCAATTTTCTCTGACTGTGTTCATAATATACTTGTGTACTTTGTCAGAAAAGTATCTGAGGCATGTATTTGGATAATTGTTCATGTGACTTCAGTTTTGCTCAAGTATGGTTCTAGTTTCCTCAGAGATTTCTATCAGAGAAATTAAAAAACTGGGAAAGCAACTAATGGAAGGCTCTTAAACAGAAGGGGGATTTCATGGGTTTCTTCTACGAAGCTCTGTGGGAGGGTTTACCCAGTACATAGACACAACTGTTAATGCCTTTGTACCCCACCACGAAGGCTGTTATCTTCAGCTCTGGGTAAGTTCATGATAAGTCTGCGGGGCGGGTTTGAAGGCAATTTGTTTGACGTTGGCAGCCTTTTTCTGATGTAGTAGAGACTAAGCCCTCCGGCTGAGCTTGCTGAAGCTACTATGCCAAGGGTCACAGACCAGAAAATTTGTACTTTAAAACATCTGACACACAGCAATCCTTACAACACCAAGATGAGAAACATTCTCAATGTGCAACTCATGTCTGTCTCCTTTTAACCAAAAAATTAGGATTGAAGAACTTCTCAGCAAACTACTGTACTGTATTACACTGAATCACTAGGAGCTAGGAAGAAGACCAATTGCTTCAAGTCACTAAATATGAAGATTTGCTTTAATTGCCCTTCTCCTAACCCAGATGCAAGCTGATGTCTGAAATCCTCTTTAAAATTATTTTTGGGGGGTGCCTGGGTGGCTCAGTGGGTTAAAGCCTCTGCCTTCAGCTCAGGTCATGATCTCAGGGTCCTGGGATCAAGGCCAGCATCAGGCTCCCTCTCAGCGGGGAGCCTGCTTCTTCCTCTCTCTCTGCCTGCCTCTCTGCCTACTTGTGATCTGATCTCTCTGTCAAATAAATAAATAAAACCTTAAAAAAAAAAAAAAGAACAGAGATCAAACACCTTTTGGATGCTGGCTACATAAACCTGAATCTAGGTCTGTGATTTTGCTTCAACAGTTCCCAGCCCCATCAGTTTATGCCTCTTTTTTCATGCCCAATATTTTGTAACTCTTCCTTTACCATCCTGGCATAACATTCACAGAAAACACATTTATGTAGATAATTTCAAAAAGATCAATATAGCATTCAGAGTATATAAAAGAGAAATAGGGCGCCTGGGTGGCTCAGTGGGTTAAAGCCTCTGCTTTCGGGTCAGGTCATGATCTCAGCGTCCTGGGATGGAGGCCCGCACTGGGCTCTCTGCTCGGCAGGGAGCCTGCTTCCTCCTCTTCCTGTCTCTCTGCCTGCCTCTCTGCCTACTTGTAATCTCTCTCTCTGTGTCAAATAAATAAATAAAATCTTAAAAAAAAGAGAGAGAGAAATAAAAGGGAAACTTATAATAAAACATGGTATCAGTAGGTAAAACCTGTCTCGAGAAGACATGAGAAAGTCAGATGCTTATACCTATACTGGAGTCACCATGAATGCCTCTGTTCCAAAGGCAGATGGATTCAGGGGTGTGGTCACTGGTGTCAGGATTTTATGAATGTGAAATCCCTCTCAATCAAGTTCAGAGCTACAGAAAATAGAATTTCCCCTCAGTTTACATAAAGTTACATTCCTGGAAAGTTCAGTATATATTAAAACTATGGGAAAAGTATTTTTATTTGTACATAAGACAGACTTTGGTTTTAGGTTCAGATCACTGTAAACTGGTCTTTCACCTAGAGGTCATTAGAAAATGTGGGTGACAATTTTTTTTTACTCTGCGAAACTATTCACGCATTGCTGAGGAGATCAGAAGAATGCATCAGGAGGGTTTCCCCTCCCAAAACTTGTAAGTTACGGCCTAAACCTCCCCCTCACATTTCCAAAATTCCCCCTAGGGGGCGGTACTGCTCTAAATGAGAACCCCTGTTCTCTAAAGAGATGGCATTTTGGTGGGTGGCATTAAGTGTGCAAACCAGAATCTCAGATGTCTCCTTTTGCCTCATACTCAAAGAGTTTTGGCATATAGAAAAAATTTATCTTTACAACAAAAGATGCAATCCAAACTGCTTTAGATGAAATTGAATACTGAAAAGGGGTCAAGGAATTCCACAGGAAATCACTTTAACACATAAAAAAGACATTTAAGGGCGCCTGGGTGCCTCAGTGGGTTAAAGCCTCTGCCTTCGGCTCAGGTCATGATCTCAGGCTCCTGGGATCGAGGCCCGCATCGGGCTCTCCGCTCAGCGGAAAGCCTGCTTCCCCCCTCTCTCTCTCTGCCTGCCTGTCTGCCTACTTGTAATCTCTCTCTGTCAAAATAAATAAATAAAATCTTAAAAAAAAAAAAAGACATTTAATATAGGACTTTTCTTGGATGATAGAAGACACGTGTCAACTTTTTCAGAATCAAGGGTCAGAGGCAAGATGGGATACAGGAGATACAAGGTGGAGGAGGTAAGGAACAAGGACAGAGAAAAAAGTGACTGGAGAAACTTCACAGTAAAGAAGTTTCGGGCGCCTGGGTGGCTCAGTGGGTTAAAGCCTCTGCTTTCGGCTCAGGTCATGATCTCAGGGTCCTGGGATTGAGGCCCATATCGGGCTCCCTACTCGGCGGGGAGCCTGCTTCCCCCTCTCTCTCTGCCTGTCTCTCTGCCTCCTTGTGATCTCTCTCCCTCTGTGAAATAAATAAATAAAATCTTTAAAAAAAAAAAAAAAAGAAGTTTCAAAATTTGGCACAAGACAGACATTGGTTTCATTTACTGATAATTTGGTTCCTCTGTCATTTACTATGTATAATTCACTTAATCTCAATTCTTCATTTGTAAAGTAGAGGATAACAACGGTACTTCATACCATTGTTAGAATGATCATACCATTGTTAGAGTGAAACATAATATGTAAAGTACCAAGCAAATAGTAAAAGTCACTTGATGTCGGCTGTCTCTATTTTTTAAAAAAGTTTCATATGCCACTCGTCCCTAAAGTATTGCTGTTTAGATAGATTTGAGATTTGGAATAAAAATGGTTACTAGATAGAAGCAGAGTAAAAGTCTATGTTACTTTTTGGATATTCTGTCTCAATTTCCTCCTTTAAGATATGATATTACAGGGCACCTGGGTGGCTCAGTGGGTTAAGCCTCTGCCTTCCGCTCAGGTCATGATCTCAGGGTCCTGGGTTTGAGGCCTGCATCGGGCTCTCCACTCAGCAGGGAGCCTGCTTCCTCCTCTTTCTCTGTCTGCCTCTCTGCCTACTTGTGATCTCTCTCTGTGTGTCAAATAAATAAATAAAATCTTAATAAATAAATAAATAAAATATCACACTACAAATGTAGGGTAAATCTAAATCAGTTCTGTATTTTAAAAAAAGGCAGTACCTCTAAAAACCCCCGAATGGTGATAAACAAAGCTGGTATTTGTAAGATGTTTCAGAAAAGGACTTTGCATTTCAAACCTTTCAAGAAGCACAAAGGTTTGCCAAACCATTACAACTTTAAATCACAAACGTGTTTTACAGCTAAAATTCTTATTTTAATGATTTTGATATTTGGTCCTTGATGTCATATTTACATCATAATGAGCATTTTAGAGGTGCCTGGGTGTCTCAGTCAGTTAAACATCAGACTCTTAATTTCAGCTCAGGTCAGGATCTCAGTCATGAGATCGAGCCCATATTGGGCTCTGCGCTGGGCATGGAGCCTGCTTAAGATTTCCTCTCTCCCTCTGCCCCCACCCTTCTGTCCACAAGCTCTCTCTCTCTCAAAAAAAATAAAATAAAAAAATAATAATAAAAATAAAAATGAGCATTTAATACAGGATCCCAAGCAAACTAGCTTTTTGATTACACTTGAGAAATGAACAGAGTGACAGAAAACCAAATGTTGTGGCAAATTTTTATATACAATGTTCTTTTCTGAGGGCAAATCATCAGCTAAAATCTCCTCCATCAAGGGAAGTAGACAATGAGAGATCTGTGTAGGAGAACACAATACAAGCCTCTTCGGGGCAGGATCTAAACCAATTCTAGGGAGACCAGTGAGCATCTGAGATGGTATTGCTCCTGGCAGAGTAATATAACTAATATCTGTTGAATATGTGAAGGTGAATGCTGTTGGGGGAAAAATTTGAGAAATCAGTCTTCCCTTATACATTAAACAGTGAAAACAGACACTTCAATTGTCTTTATTATTATGCTATTATTTTTAAGAACACAACGTAAGATCTACCATTTAGGCAGATTTTTAAGCATACAATACAGTATTGTTAACTGTAGATGCGATGTGGTCAAGCAGATCTCCACAACAGATTCATCTTGTATATGACCAAAACGTTGTACTCTTCAACAAATACTATAATAATCTTTCAAACCACTAATGCCAGTACTGATTTACGACTAACAGAGTTAGAGAAGCTGTTTTTTTCTTAGCATACATTTCTTGTTGGATTATAAAAATCAATACACTCTTTTTGGGACAATAATTTGGTTACACCTATCAAATACAGAAAACTGCTTAAGACCTGGTAATTTCCTTTTTTGGAAACTTCTCCCTGACAGCAGCTACTGTGTTCCTAGCAGTGGCTTTTATGCAGCACTTTGTATGTGCCAGGAATTATCCAACAACTCCAGGTCACATTGCTACAGAGTAGAGGATCTAGAATTTGCACGGGGGCACTGTGGTTCCAAAGCCTATGTTCTGACTACTTTTGCCATCTTACCTATGAAGAGGTCTACTCTGGCATTGTTTGTAACAGGAAAAGTTTAGAACAAACTAAACATCCATCAGTGGGGTAGAAGCTAAATAAACACTAGGCTATCCATTGGTAGGACACAAAGCAGGCATTAAACTCAAGTTTTAGAAATAACGTTTGCATGGACAAACAAGATAATTGGCTTACTGTGAGGGAGAAAGGCACAGAACAGTACACATAGTGATTTTAGTCTGTTTTCTTTGTATGGTGGTAAGATCTTAATTTTCTTCCTGGTGCTTTGCTCTTTCAAATTTTCCAAATGAACTTAAATTCCTTTTGTACACAGAAGTTACTAACAAATTTCTCTCTAGGTCAGCGCAGCCCAGTCACAACATATAATGCAAATCATATAATTTAAAATGTTCTAGTAACCATAACCACACTACACACTTTTCACAACAGAAGTGAAAAGCAGGTGAAATTTTAAAAATATTTTTAACCTATAGTTCTAAATTATCATTTCAACAGATGATCAACATAAAAACATTATTTTACTTTTTTTGTATTAAGTCTACAAAACCACTTTCAGCACATCTCAGTCCTGCCTAGTCACATTCCAAGTGCTCAACAGCCAGGTGACTAAAGGCCTGGATGGCTCAGTGGGTTAAAGCCTCTGCCTTTGGCTCAGGTCATGATCTCAGGGTCCTGGGATCGAGCCCCAGAACAGGCTCCTTGCTCAGCAGGGAGCCTGCTTCCTCCTCTCTCTCTCTGCCTGCCTCTCAGTCTACTTGTGATCCCTCTCTCTCTCTGTCAAATAAATAAAATCTTTAAAAAAAAAAAAAAAGACTACTGTAATGGACAACACGGCTTTCCATTCTTGACAGAAGCTATACTTTCAAATCACATGGGCCCCAGCCATGACTCTGAAACCCTCCACTAACAACTCCAATCCATGTAATCATCTACATCTGTGTCAAACTGCTTCTTTAAATGGCAAAGATGTGTGCTTGGGAGATATAGGGATCTGCATTTGAATCCTCTAACACTTACTGGCTGTGAGATCTTCAGCAAGTTAATTAACTTCCCTGTGCTTCATTTGACCTGTTTTGTAAACAAGGATAACAATACCTATTCAGAGTCACTGAGATTGAAATAATGTAGTAAAACATATCATATGGAAAGCACTTGATAAGAGATTTTTATTACCTACTCTTTGCCCTTTGCAACCTTCCTCATTCAGATAAAGATTAGACTTCACAGAAGGGAAGATTCTTAAAACAGAGATGGTAGAAAGTCTCATTTTAAATGGTCCTAAAACTAGAAAAAGGAATACTCATTCACTGTTGGGAATGCAGACTGGTGCAATCACTCTGGAAAACAGTATGGAGGTTCCTCAATAAGTTAAAAATAGAACTACCCTACCGTCCAGTAATTGCACTGCTGGGTATTTACCCAAAGAATACGTGTGGTATGTATATTTATAACACACACACTGAAATATTACTCGGCCATAAAAAATAATGAAATCATGCCACTTACAATGACTTACAATGGATAGAGTATAATGGTAAGCAACATGTCAGTCAGAGAAAGACAAATATCCTATAATTTCACTCATATGTGGAATTTAAAAAACAAAACAAAAGAACAAAGGAAAAAGAAACAAAATAAAGAAAACTCTTTAATTGCAGAAAACAAACTGATAAGTTACCAGAGAGGAGAGTGGGGTGCAGGTTAGGTGAAATGGGTTGATGGGGATTAAGGAGAGCACTTGTGATGAGCATTGGGTAATGTAGGGAAGTGCTGAATCACTATATTGTACACCTGAAACCAATATTAATTACATGGTATGTTAACTGGAATTATAAACTTTAAAAAGCCAAAAGGGGCGCCTGGGTGGCTCAGTGGGTTAAAGCCTCTGCTTTCGGCTCAGGTCATGATCTCAGCGTCCTGGGATCGAGAGCCTGCTTCCTCCTCTCCCTGTGTCTCTGCCTACTTGTAATCTCTCTCTTTGTGTCAAATAAATAAATAAAATCTTTAAAAATAAATAAAAATCCAAAAAAAAGTGGTGGCAAAAAAAAAAACCCCACAAAAACAAAAACATGCATGTACACACGTGTACACACACACAGTCCTACAACTAATTCTGGGGGGTGTGGAGAGGTTTGCAGGGGAAATCCACAATAAATACATTTGTCCTTTAAAGAGGGCTACTTAACAGCAGGCAATGAATGGCACCCAACTTTGCTTGCTTCACACAGCTTTCACTCAGCAAACATTCAATTCATTTAAAAAATAGATATAAATTACTGAATATGTGCCAGCATCATACTAGACAGAAGGGGTTAGGAGTGGGGAAAAAAGGGGGGGTAATATTCGCTTAACTAAATGGAGGAGTGAATAGACCAATAAATATTGTACCTTTTCTAATTTTTCTCAACTCAGTTGTCAGTTTTTGGAGTTGCTTCTCGTTTCACCTAAGATTTTACTAGGTCATTAGGTAATGGGGTTTCAAAAGGTTCAAATGAAATATGACCAGTCTACTATGGCTGAATCTGGGTGAAGGGTATATGTGGGTTCAACTTTTGTGTGGGTTTCAAGCATTTCAAAATAAAAAACTGAAAGGAAAATCACCAGTTAAAATGGAAGGTAATCATCATGACATGTATCAATGCTTTTAAAGCATCATTCTTATATAATAGATCATCAGAATCATATAGATGCCCCCAAAAGGTAAATGACTAAGACAATTCCCATAACCAAGAGAATAATATACTATAAAGCAACCAATTTACATCTGCAGACTTCAATTCATAGAGATATGTAATGAAATAATGTGAATTGAGGAAAAAAAGCAGAATAGGACCCATGATTACAACAACAAAAATCCAAGCGATGTGCATTTATAAAAACTGAAAATGTATTTGACCGGGTAGGGATATTCCTTTCTCTTCTAGGTAGATTGCCCAGGTTCATAATAAATTAAATAAGTAACACATATGGTAAAGGCTGTTTGCTAAGCAAACGTATCCTACACCAGAGGGCAGGACAGCCAGGGAAAACTGCCTATCTACTGAAAAGAGCACCAAAAAATGAGCACTGGTTTTCAGTGGTCATGAAAACATGCAGTGAGTGATACAGTGTGCAGTTGAACACACCACCGGAAACTTTTTCCCAATCGGGGTAATTATGCAGGACAATATATTCAACAGAAACATTTGATGACTAGTGTCAGATTTTATTTTTACAGGATAACTTCTCAGTCCTTTAACCCCAAGAGTGCATACAGAGTGGGGGGTGGGGGGAACCCTACTGGCTTTCACTGTTACTGTCTTCTGATATCATGCAAGATAGATCAGGGTAGCTGGTTCACATTATTAAGAGATTTTCCAATTTTCTTTCACAAGCACTTTGTGCTTGAAAAACAAAAACTTGCCAAATCATTTAGTACTTAAAATTAACAACACCCTCATCATCTTGTGGTTTAAATGATGACTGAACAATAACTCAAGATATTTGCTTTATTAATATAATTAGTATTCTTACATCTTTTAAAATTGCTCTTCTTGAACCCTAGGGGGAAATGATTTCAAAAGGCTGAATACATATGCTGATTCAAGATACGATTTCTCACACATCCAACCTCTGTAATTTGGATTATAGAGCAATATAGAGTAATTCTGGCACCAACTCTTTGGCAACGTTGTTTGAAAACAAAGATTCTACTACACACACTACCCAGTATTTTTTATTTTGCATTGCACATAAGTAAATTTGTAATAGGTCTTCTTCAACATAAAGACCATGGCTTTAATTTTTTTTCTTGAAAATAATTGAAAATATGGTAATTCAGAGACACTCCATGGTTCAAAAGCTCAGAGCTAAAATCTAGGTAGAATCTGAATACACCTTATAAAGAGAGGAGATCCAAATTGCACAAACTTAACAAAACTTTTGATTTAAGCATTAAGTTTTCAGGTAATCTCTTTGGGGGTAGCAATATAAAAAGATTAAGAAATAACAATGTTTGATAAAGTATTTGCCTTGTCCCCAAATTACGCCTTTAAGTAGAAGGATCTGAATGCCAATCCTGGTTATAAAATCTACCATCTGGTGATCCTGAGCAAAATATTTACGATCTCTCTGATTCAAAGTCCTTGCCTATCAAAATGAAACTTAATATACAGTTATTTATATTTAGTATATAACTTCTAAATTAGTATAATTTCTAAATTAAAACAATAAAGCAATTAAATGATAAATGTGAAAATGCTAGTCCCAATCATTGCTAACATTTATTATCCAGCAATTGCCTTATTCAAATAGATAATTTTAAAAGAGACTTTAATCAGTATCAGAGTCACCTTTTTGCATAACTTAAAGCCATAGGGCTAATTACCCATGACAGAAATCTTACCAACGGTGCTATTGAACATAAACTTACAGAAATGATAGTTTTGCATCACTTTATGTCACAGGGCTAATTATACATAACAGAAATCTCACCAACAGAACTTAACTATTTTAGCTTAAAGGAGACTTTGAAAAAACCAAAATGATACTAACAGTCCAAATCATGTTTCAAGAAGCCAACAAAAGGGGAAAGCTGCGATGGATAAACGGACACTTTTCTTGACAGAAGTTCATCTACCAAGAAAAACTAAAACACACACCTCGAGCAACCAGTGCCTGCAAGATGGAAAAAGAACGCCATTAACGCGTAGGACTCAAGGACACTAAATGACAGCAGAGACGTTTACTAAAATTCAGGTCCTCTTCCTACTTCCCTGACAAAATAAAGCAACACAACACACAAAAGCAGAAAACCGCCAACACGCAAGGCACCGGCTACCCCGCTAGTAGCTCCAAGGAAAGGGGTCAGGGAGCTGAGGTATATTTAATGAATGAAAGCGAGGACTGGGGGTTTGGGAAAGTGCACGAGAGGGGCCCTACCTTTCACGGATTTCCCAATACTGTGTAAGCGAGCGACAGAGCTGTAGTTTTGGGCCACAGTCTTCAAAAACGCTTCCATCTCTTCCTGGTGGTGGTAGCCGAAATCCAGCGCAGCCACCAACGGCAGCAGCAGCCCCAGCCAGAGGCGGGCGAAGTCCATGTTCTGGAGATGAATGCAAGGAACAAAGCTGAGAACAGGTGAGGAAAGGGTTGTGGACGTCACTAGCTCGGCTCAGCGCTTTGCTGTCAAGTCTCCTCACACTACCGCTCCCCGCTTCCAAGGAGGTAAAAGTTGGAAGCGGCACCTTCGGGAGTTGGTGTGAGCGGAGCACCGGCAGCCCCGACTGCCCCCCATC
>LNAC01000002.1:13820868-13920889 GCA_002007465.1 Ailurus styani | reverse complement strand
GCCCCCGCCCCCCCGCGGGGCCCCGACATTATAGCCGGGCCGGGGGACGGGCGCTCCCGGACCCCGCCCCCGGCGCCTGACTGACGTGCCGCCGGCCCACTCGGGCGCCGCGCGGGTCCCTGCTGGGCGGGGCCGAGCGGCGCGGCCGGGGCGGCTCCGCCCCCTTCGCACCTGGGCGGACTGGAGCCCGCGGGGGGCCCGCTTACAGGGCTGAGCCGGCCAGCGCGGGTGGGGGGTGGCAAACTGAGTCGCCTGTCGCGGACAGGCTTTGTCCTCCCTCGGCCACGGCTCCGGCGAGGGGCACGCGGGCGTTAGGGTGTCTCCAGCTGCTGCGAGTTTGCAGCTGCTCAGCGGGTGCCCCAGGACGCGGTGAGAGCTCCACGTGGCTCTCGCGGGTCTCCGCTGCGCGAGTCGGAGGGGCCGCGGGCCCAGCTGTGCCAGGCTCCCCGGCCCTGCTCTGAGGACGCCTGGGATTTAAGAGAGAGGAAGAACGCATGTGTGTAGAAGTTTTCAATGGCCGACTGTGCAGTATAGGAAAATTCCCGACAAACTTATTTGGTGTGTGAGATTGGCTAAATCAGTTAAATTTAAAACTGGACATCACATGGAAGAAAGCACAGGCACTATTGGTAAATCCAGCACTCCCTCCACCAACACTCCCTAGGCCAATTTTAGTCCTCTCTTTCTTAAATGCTTCTTTCTGGAAGGATGGGGTCGTCTACATTTGCACCAGGGATAACAAAGATTTCACCAAAACCCGAGAGGCGGTTTGTGGTGTGGGCCAAGACCTCACACACCTGTCACACATTACTCGTCAGAGAGACTGGAGATTCGTGCCACGGGACTAGTGAAAATAAAAAGCTTGAAAACCCCTGATTTGGGATAACATTCCTCTTTAACAGATTAAAAATACTAGAGCCCTACTGAATACTAATTGAACAGAATTTCTCTCGATGAGGTCCTGGAAAGGACATTTTTAAAAAGTGCCTTGAGTGAATCAAATATGTCACCTAGAGCTGAAAACCGCTATTGATTTGCCTGTCTCTTCATTGTTGCAGATACAGATACTGTTGTAGAATTGAGCTCTCAGGAACAATGAGGCCTCCTGTGATTCCCAGGCAGCAGAGCCTCTAGGGATCAAGCCTAAGACTGTAGCTTCACAAGATTTGGGTTCCAGTCTTCGCTGGGACTCTCAGTGGTTGTGTCAACTCACTGTGCCTTAGTTTCCTGGTCTGTAAAATGGAAATAATAATTATACCTACCTACCTACCTAAAGTTGGCAGGCACATTGTAAGAATTGTATGAGGTGTTTATTAAATAATCTAGTTTAATTCCTAAGCCTTTAGACAGACTTTTCTAAGAGTTGGAAAATCTTGATATTGTTGAGTTTTTGAGTGGATTTCTTTTTAAGTATGCAGCAGTTACTATGCTGTGACTTCTAGATGGCTTGAAAAGTTTCTTTCACTGTCATTCATTGACTAAGGAGGTGGAATGGAGTTGAGGAGGTTACATTTAAGCAAAGTTACTATAAAAGTGGGAAAGGGAGCTGAGGAGGAACAAAGTGAAAGCTTCCTTTTTTTTTTTTTTTCAGATTTTATTTATATGACAGAGAGAGATCACAAGTAGGAGGAGAAAGCAGGCAGAGAGAGGGGGGCATACAGGCTCTCCACCAAGCAGAGAGCCTGATGCAGGGCTCGATCCCAGGACCCTGGGATCATGACCCAAGCCAAAGGCAAAGGCTCAACCCACTGAGCCACCTAGGCACCCCAAAGTGAAAGCTTCCTGATCCGACTTTAGAAATGATACATTTGTTATAGAAGGAAGTAGCAGTTACAGGATTTCCTTCAGTGGTACTGTGGCTGGAGAATGGGGAAGTGGTGACTTTGTCAATACTAAGGTGGAAATTGCAAGTGTTGTACCAAAAAAAAAAAAAAAAAAAACCACACACACACAAAGGGATGAAGTGTAGTTGAAATTACTGCCCTTGGGATTCACAGTAGGTGGGAAGGGAAGCAAATTCAGGGGAGAACCAATCAGAATGGAGGTAGAGAATACAGAGAATTGAGGGCAGAAGGTCTAAAACCTAGTGACTCAAAGTGTGGTCCAGGAAGAGCACTAACATTACCTGCAAGCTTGTTGGAAAGGCAGGTCCCTTGTCCCATACAAACCTACTGAATCAGAATGTGAATTTTAATTAGATTCTAGTTAATTCCTATGTAAATTCAAATTTGATTTGCACTGGTCTAGACGTAGCAAAGGCTTAGTTAGGGTCTAGTGAGAAATAAAGAAAAATAGAAGGTTGCTCTCATAGAGTAAAACACTAAAGTATAAGACTTCAGAGGTGATCTTTCTAAGTATGACACCATTAACAGTAAAACCACAATAAAGAGGCTAATAATTTGACAACATAAAATATGTATAACGTCTATAAAGGAATACTCAGCATAAATGTTACCAGAAAAATTACAAACTGGAAGAAAGAATTACTAGCTTTTACAAAACCAAGAATGGACAAAAGATAATAATTAGCAACTCACAAAAGGAGTAATGTAAATGACCAATAAACATAGTAAAAGCTACCAACCTGGTTAGCAATCAAATAATTTACAAGTTTAAAGGGCAAAATAGTATTATGCTTTGCATTTCACTAAGAAAGATTTATTTATTTATTTTTTAAAAAGATTTTATTTATTTATTTCACAGAGGGAGAGAGATCACAAGGAGGCAGAGAGGCAGGCAGAGAGAGGGGGAAGCAGGCTCCCCACTGAGCAGGGAGCCCGATGCGGGCCTCGATCCCAGGACCCTGAGATCATGACCTGAGCCGAAGGCAGAGGCTTTAACCCACTGAGCCACCCAGGCGCCCTCACTAAGAAAGATTTAAAAGATGGACAGTACTTGGGTAAGATCTGAGGAAATGGCATTTCTGCTGTTTAAAATGGTACTATAAATTGATATAACACTTCTGGAGAACTACCTGGGAATAGACATCAACATTTAAAATATGCTCTTCTTTTCTAGGAATTTAAGCTATGCAGGTAACCCAAAGAAGTGCTAAGTTTATATATGTTAGGATCTTTATTAGCACCACTGTTTTTAATTGTTAAAAAAAAAGATAAATGTAAATTTTAATTAAAAGTAGATTGATTATGTCAGTGGTTCTCAACTGGGACAAGATTGCCCACAGAAGTCATTTGGAATAGCTGGAAACATTTTTTTTTAAAAGATTTTATTTATTTATTTGCGAGAGAGAACACACAAGCTCACAGGGGTGGGTGGGGGAAGGACAGAGGGGGAGGGAGAGGGACAAAGAGATTATTTTGCTGAACATTGAGCCTGATACTGGGCCAGGATCCTGAGATTATGACCTAATGGAAATCGATAGTTGGAATCTTAACTTACTGAGCCATCCAGGGGCCCCTAGCTGGACACATATGTCATTGTCATGACTATGGGGATGGTGACACTGGCAGGTAACTGGTAGATGGCAGGGATGCTGCAAAACATCCTACAATGCACAGTACAGGCCCCACAATAAACTATCCAGCCCCAAATATCAGTGCTGGGGTTGACACACCCTGGGTTAGATAAAGAATATTATATCCATAAAATAAATTATTTTTCAGCCATAATAATGATGATGCAGATATGTATTTATTGGCAGGGAAAGGTAAATCATTGAGTGGCAAACACCAGATTACAAAAGTAAAATGAATGGTAAGATCCCATTTTGGAAAGCAAACAAAAGCTATTCCTAACAGCAAGTTTAAAAGATTGCAAAATGCTGAGTGGTATGCTCTGGATTGCAGTCTTGATTCTCTCTTTTGAATCTTTCTGTATTTTCTGAAAAAAATTTTCCAGGAAACATGTTACTTCTTTTAATAAAAAAAACAAAGCATTTTCATCTAAAAGCAGTACAGAGCAAAAAGCACAGAAACAGTTCTGTTGAATGAGATGAACAGTTCTGAGTGAATACAGTATCTAAAATTCTTTGTTCTGAATTACAAACGTGAAGAAGAGTGAAGAAGTAAATTACAGAACTGAGGAAGGCCACTGGAAGTGGGATACAAAGGAATTGAAAAGGGAGGGGATGGATCAGTCTTGCTCAAAGACACTGAAGTTCCCTTAGTTAGTGGCAGGAATTGGAACAGAGGAAAAGACTATAGCTATGGGGGCGCCTGGGTGGCTCAGTGGGTTGGGCCTCTGCCTTCGGCTCAGGTCATGGTCTCAAGGTCCTGGGATCCAGCCCCACACTGGGCTCTCTGCTCAGCAGGGAGTCTGCTTCCCCCTCTCTCTCTGCCTGCCTCTCTGCCCAACTGTGATCTCTCTGTCCCTCTCTATCAAATAAATAAATAAAAATCTTAAAAAAAGAAAAAAACTATAGCTATGGGCTAAATACCTCAACGAAGGTCAACAAGAATGAGAA
Organism: Ailurus styani; assembly: GCA_002007465.1. Lineage (NCBI taxonomy): Eukaryota > Metazoa > Chordata > Mammalia > Carnivora > Ailuridae > Ailurus > Ailurus styani. The sequence goes on along the minus strand of LNAC01000002.1, from coordinate 13,916,466 downwards.
GAGAAGGGTCACTAGATTTTGTTTTTTTTGTTTTTTTTGAAAGATTTTTATGTATTTGAGAAAGAGAGAGAGCAAGCACAAGTGGGGGGCAGAGGGAGAGGGAGAAGCAGACTCCCCACTGACCAGGGAGCCTGATGTAGGGCTCCATCCCAGGACCCCGGGATCATGACCTGAGCCAAAGGCAGATGCTTAACCGACTGAGCCACCCAGGTGTCCTGATTTTGTGATCTTTAAGCTTTCTTTTTTCTTCTTCCAAAAGTATCACAAGAAAATACGAACAACATAAAAGAAATTTCTGAAACCTATAATTCCACTTGGCCAGAAACAACGATTCTTAAAACAGATTTAGGTATCAATAGGTCCTCTAGCATTTCATAGTTGTTTCTATTTCACTATTATATACAGAACACCCATAATCATTCTTAGAGCTAAATCTTTGAGCACATCCTTATCTTCTTTGGATCAATACTTAGATAAGCAATTCCTAGGTAAAAGAGCACTTACATTTTTAAGATTTTAAATATTTTAAATAGTACCAAGTTGTACTTCTATAAAATGTCAAAGTATAATTTCAAAATGTTATAAAATAATTCTCATACAAATACATTAAACACAGGTCAAGTTTTTAACTATCTAGAAAATCAGCAGTAAACAAAGCCGATTTAAAGAAAGATAAATCACGTGTATCCATCAGTATAAGAAAATAGTGAAGTCATTATAAATTATTGCTAAATTAGATATAAATCTGATTAATGTCCTACAGAACATTAAACTATGACCTTTGGTGCTATCTTCTTTACAGAGCAGAAATTATGAGCATCTTACCAATTTTCTACAAGTTGACAACTAAATTTTTTTTTTAAGGATAAGTTTTAGCTTATGTCTGTTAAAGAAATTGAATCAATAATGAATAACCTCTGTACCCCTGGGGCAAATAATTAAAAAAAAAAAAAAAGAATAAACCTTCCCAAACAGATAGGTGTCAGGCCCAGGTGTGTTTACTGGTGAATTCTATCAAACATTTAAGGAAGAAATTATACCAATCTTCTACAAACTCTTTCAGAGGATAGGATCAGAGGGAACACTTCCTAATTCATTCTATGAGGTCAGCATCACCCTAATACTAAAACCAGATAAAGACTATAAGAAAAGAAAACTATAGGCCAATATCTGTCATGAATATAGATGCAAAAATCCTTAACAGAGTATTAGTAAATCAAATCCAAAGTATAAAAAGAATTATGTATCATGACCAAATAGGCTTTATCCCAGGTATGCAAACCTAGTTGAACATTCAAAAATTAACTAATGTGGGGCGCCTGGGTGGCTCAGTTGTTAAGTGTCTGCTTCAGGGATTCCAGCCCCACATCGGGCTCCCTGCTAGGCGGGAAGCCTGCTTCTCCCTCTCCCACTCCCCTTGCTGGTGTTCCATCTCTCGCTGTGTCTCCTCTGTCAAATAAATAAATAAAATCTTAAAAAAAAATTAATTAGCGTAATCCATCACATTCACAGGCTAAAAAAAGAAAAACTACATGATCATATCAATATCATATCACATCATATCAATCATATCATTTTTTTGTCAGAAAAAGCATTTGACAAGATCGAACACCCATTCATGATAAATACTCTCAGTAAACTAGGAATAGAGGGGAATTTTCTCAACTTGATAAAGACTATCTACAATAAACCTATAACTCACATCATACTTAATGGTGAGAAAATCAAAGCTTTTCCACTCAGATCAGGAACAAGGCAAGGATGTCTCCTCCCACTACTCATTTTCAGTTTTATACTGGAAGTCCTTCCTAATACAATAAGGAAAAAAAAAAAGCAAAGGGATACAACTGGGAAGGAGATATAAAACCGTCTTTGTTCACGGGTGATATAATTGTGTAGAAAATCCAAAAGAGGGCGCCTGGGTGGCTCAGTGGGTTAAAGCCTCTGCCTTCAGCTCAGGTCATGATCTCAGGGTCCTGGGAACGAGGCCCGCGTCGGGCTCTCTCCTCAACGGGGAGCCTGCTTCCTCCTCTCTCTCTGCCTGCCTCTCTGCCTACTTGTGATTTGATCTCTCTCTGTGTCAAATAAATAAATAAATAAAATCTTTGAAAAAAAAAAAAGAAAAAAAAAAAGAAAATCCAAAAGAATCGACAAAGAGGGCGCCTGGGTGGCTCAGTGGGTTAAAGCCTCTGCTTTCGGCTCAGGTCATGATCTCGGGGTCCTGGGATCAAGGCCCGTATCGGGCTCCCTGCTCGGCGGGGAGCCTGCTTCCTCCTCTCTCTCTGCCTGCCTCCCTGCCTACTTGTGATCTGATCTCTCTCTCTCTCTCTGTGTCAAATAAATAAATAAAATCTTAAAAAAAAAAGAATCGACAAAGAAACTCCTGGAACCAATAAGTGATTATAGCAAGACTGCAGGATACACAGTTAATATTACAAAAGTCAATTGCTTTCCTATATACAAACAGTGAATAAGTGGAATTTGAAATTAAAAAATAATAGCATTTACATTAGCACCCCCCAAATGAAATACTTAGCTATAAAATCAACAAAATATATACCAGGTCTGTATGAGGAATACCACAAAACTCTGATAAATGGGGCACCTGGGTGGCTTAGTGGGTTAAAGCCTCTGCCTTTGGCTCAGGTCATGATCTCAGGGTCCCGGGATCGAGGCCTGCATAGGGCTCCCTCTTCAGCAGGGAGCCTGCTTCCTCCTCTCTCTCTGCCTGCCTCTCTGCTTACTTGTGATCTGATCTCTCTCTCTCTGTCAAATAAATAATAAAATCTTTAAAAAAATCTTTAAAAAAAATCCTCTGATAAATGATATCAAAGAAGTAAAACAAATGGAGAGATATACCATGTTTGTGGATAGGAAGACTCAATATTGTCAAGATGTCAGTTCTTCCCAACTTGCTCTATAGATTCAATGCTATCCCAATCAAAATCCCAGGTTATTTTGTTGGTATTAACAACCTGATTTTAAAGTTTATATGGAGGGGCACATGGGTGGCTCAGTAGGTTAAGTGTCTGCCTTCAGCAGCTTGGGTCCTGATCCTGAATCCTAGGATAAACTCCCACGTTGGGCTCCCTGCTCGGGGGGAGACTGCTTCTCCCTCTGCCTGCTGTTCCCCTTGCTCGTACTCCATCTCCCTCTCTCTCTCTCTCTCTGACAAATAAATAAAATCTTTTAAAAAAAAAGTTTATATGGAAAGGCAAAAGCCCCAGAATAGCTAACACAATATTCAAAGAGAAGAACAAAGTTGGAGGACTGATGCTATCCAACTTCAGGACTTACTCTAAAGCTACAGTAATCAAAGTAGTGTGGTAACCAGTAAGAGAAGGGATAAATAGGTCAATGGAACAGAATAGAGAGTCCACAAATAGACCTCCATAAACACAGCCAACTGATCTTTGAAAAAGGAGCAAAAGCAATACAACGGAGCAAAATAGTCTATTTAATAAATGGTACTGGGATAACCGGACATCCATAGGCAAAAAACATGGATCTAGATGCTGACCTTATACCCTTCTCAAAAATTCATTCAAAATGGGACATAAACCGGGCGCCTGAGTGGCTCAGTGGGTTGAAGCCTCTGCTTTCAGCTCAGGTCATGATCTCAGCATCCTGGGATCGAGGCCCGCATCGGGCTCTCTGCTCAGCAGGGAGCCTGCTTCCTCCTCTCCCTGTCTCTCTCTGCCTGCTTGTAATCTCTCTCTCTGTGTCAAATAAATAAATAAAATTAAAAAAAAATGGGACATAAACCTAATGTAACACTTACAAAGCTGTAAAACTCCTAGAAGATAACATAGAAGAAAGCCTAGATGACTTGGGTGTGTTGATGCCTTTTGAGATACAATACCAAAGATAGGAATCATGAAAAAAAATTGATAAGGTGGACTTCATTAAAATGAAAAACTTTTGTTTGGCAAAAAGACAATATCAAGAGCATTAGAAGAGAACCCACAGGTTGAAAGAAATTACTTGCAAATGCACATCTGGTAAAGGACTGTTATTCAAACTATACAAAGAACTCCTAAGACTCAACAATAAGAAAAAAACTTGATTGGAAATTGGCCAAAGACCTTTACAGGCCCATCTCCAAAGTAGATATGCAGATGGCAAATAAGTGTATGAAACGATGCTCCCCGTCATATCCTTTAATGAAAATTAAAATAATAAGATACTACTGCGTACCTATCAGAATAGCCAAAATTTGAAACTCTGAAATACCAAATGCTGGTGAGGATATAGAACAGCAGAAACTCTAATACATTGCTGGTGGGAATGAAAAATGGTACAGCCTCTTTGGAAGACAGTTTGATGGTTTCTTACAAAACCGAACAAATTCTTTCCATAGAATCCAGTAACCCTGCTCTGTGGTATTTACCCAACTGAGATAAAAAATGTATGTCCACACAAAAACCTGCACAAGGATGTTTATTGAAGTTTTATTCATAATTGCCAAAACTTGAAAGCAACTAAGATGTTCTTCAGTAGACTGTCATCCAATCCAGCAATGGCATATTATTCACTGCTAAGAAGAAATAAGTTATCAAACCATGATAGGATATGGATGAACCTCAAATGCATATTACTAAGAGAAAGAAGCCAATCTGAAAAGACAACATACTTTATGAGTCCAACTATAGAACATTCTGGAAAAGATGAAACTATGGAGACAATAAAAAGATCAGTAGTTGTCAAGGTGGACAGGTTGTGAGTGGGCAGAGCACAGAGGACTCTTAGGGCAATGATGATGATAGATACATGTCATTATACATTTGTCCAAACTCACAGAACATACAACAATAAGAGTGAACCCTAAGGTAAACTAGAGACTTTGGATGATTATGATGGGTCAACATAGGTTCCTCTTCCATGAAAAATGTATCATTCTAGCAAGTGATGCTAATAACGCAAGAGGTTACGCATGCATAGCAGCAGGAGTCCGGGGGTCTCCTGCTATCAGGAAGGAGAGGGTTCCTATGAGAACCTTCACAGGTCTAAATGGCATAAAGCAAAGACAATTATCATTCACTTATATGGGAGATTTTTTCAGCACTCCCAGACCCCACGCAAATAACCTCTTTTAGGCTTTTCTGATATCTAGGACACATCTTGTTACCGGATGCACAACATAAATCAAAGCACAGATGATCACAGACAGTTTCAAGCCATGGAGGCTTGATGCTGAGAGGCTGAGTGTAGTGAGTCCGGGTGCCACTCTTGCCTCTTGGGGTACACATTGCCTCTATGTTGGCTTGCTACAAAGCAGACACTGAAGGCTAATTTTACTTTTCATCTTTCTCTATAAAAGTGAAAATCAGAAACGGATACTAATGTAGGTCTTTTGTAAAAGCAAAGTGGTGTAATACGAACTCTTAAAAAGCAGGAGATAGGGCGCCTGGGTGGCTCAGTGGGTTAAAGCCTCTGCTTTCGGCTCAGGTCATGATCTCAGGGTCCTGGGATCGAGGCCCGCATCGGGCTCCCTGCTCAGCATTGATGATGATGATTCACAGACCTGTACCCCTGGGGCAAATAATAAAAAAAATTAATAAATAAAAAAGAGAATATATCTTGATAACAAAAAAAATTTGAGAGAGTTCCCATTTACAGGTATCTCCTGCTGTATATATATACCACATCTTCTTTATCCATTCATCTGTTGATGGACATCTAGGTTCTTTCCATAGTTTGGCTATTGTGGACATTGCTGCTATAAACATTCGGGTGCATGTGCCCCTGAGGATCACTACCTTTGTATCTTTAGGGTAAATATCCAGTAGTGCAATTGCTGGGTCATAGGGTAGCTCTATTTTCAACTTTTTGAGGAACCTCCATACTGTTTTCCAGAGTGGCTGCACCAGCTTGCATTCCCACCAACAGTGTAGGAGGGTTCCCCTTTCTCCGCATCCTCACCTACATGTCATTTCCTGACTTGTTGATTTTAGCCATTCTGACTGGTGTGAGGTGGTATCTCACTGTGGTTTTGATTTGTAGGAAATCTCTCAATTTTTTTTGTAAACTGAAAACTGCTCTAATAAGTTGCCTTACAAAAGACAAATTTTCTTGAAATTTCACATGTAAAATGATGTCTGGCACTAATGCCACTCACTGATTCTTTCCACTGCCTGCCACTCTATACCTAAGAGGGGTTGGTATTTAGGGTAAGCCTGACTCTTCGGGTACCTCTCTCTCAGCACTATATCTACCTCTTGCAAACTGGCTCCCTCAAATCAGATCTATCCCTCCACCAAAACTGGATTTATTATTATCTGATGAACACAAAAGAAGAAAGTGACTCTATGATGTTGCCGAATAGAGAGATTATAGTATTTAGCAAAGGATATGGAAGTTGTTAGTGAAAAGCTAGATGGTTTCCATGAAGGTCCAGGATTTGATCCTTCCCTTTAACCACCAAGGAGTGATATCTAAACAGTGGGACCCAGAAATTTAAAGAACACAGCTTAACTCAAGCATTCTGTCTAAAACAAGAACTCTGTAGTCTGTGCTGTACCTATTTTTGTTTTGTTGCCTTTTTTTTTCTTTTTTTTAGAATTGTACATCTTTGTAACAGGCATTTCTCTAGGGATGGTGATTGTGTTTTCAATTTGCTATGGAAGATATCTATCAAAATCCAAGCAAAGTAGTTCTTTTATCTTGGATGTACAACTGTAAATACGTTAGCATTCCTCTGGGAGATTCATAAAGAATTTATGATAAAGTTCTGAGTCCTAGAATTCACTCTCATTTTTTTTAAAGATTTCATCTATTTATTTGAGAGAGAGAGCACAAGCGGAGTGAGGGGTAGAGAGAGAGAGAGAGAGGGAGGGAGAGGGAAGGGGAAAGAATCTCAAGGAAACTCCCCACTGGGCGCCTGGATGGGTCAGTGGGTTAAAGCCTCTGCCTTTGGTTCAGGTCATGATCTCAGGGTCCTGGGATCGAGGCCCACATCAGGCTCCCTGCTCAGCGGGGAGCCTGCTTCCTCCTCTCTCTGCCTGCCTCTCTGCCTACTTGTGATCTCTCTCCCTCTGTCAAATAAATAAATAAAATCTTTAATAAAAAAAAAAAGAAACTCCCCACTGAGCACAGAGCCCCACTGGGGGCTTGATCTCATGACCCTGAGATCATTACCGGAGCTGAAACCAAAGGTAGGACCCTTAACTGACCAAACCACCTAGGTACCCCTGAATCCGAGAATTCTTGATGGCACAAAGAAAAAAATAAAAGGACTGGAATTCCTGGGTGGCTCAGTTCATTAAGCGTCTGCCTTCTGCTCAGGTCATGATCCCAGGGTCCTGGGATTGAGTCCCGAATTGGGCTCCCTGCTCAGCGGGGAGCCTGCTTCTCCCTCTCCCTCTGCCCCTCCCTCTGCTGCTGTCTCTCTCTCTCTCTCTCTCTCTCTCTCTCAAATAAATAAATAAATAAAATAAAAGGACTGAAAAATACTATTTAAGTCATCAAAAAGCACATCATATTTCCTGGAAGAGTATGACAAACATAGCATGCCTAGAAAGGCATTCACCATTACCATTCTTTTCATGGTCCCTCTTCAGCACTGCGTCATTGTGGGAGTAGACCTATTTGTGGCTCTGCCCCACTCTCATTCATTCACTCACTGATTCCTTTATCAAGTATTTATTGCTCACTCGGTGCCAGCCACTGGAATATTGCCTAGGATTACAACTGTGAACAATACAGCCCAAATCCTTGCCCTCGTGCAGCTTACGTTCTACAAGAGCCCAAATTCTCCAATAGAGAACATCATATGTTCTCAGAAACCTGTGATCTTTCTTGAGAGCTGGCTTGACATTCCTTTCTGCCTCTTACAGCTTATTCGTAGTGGCATGGGCCACATTCTACACTGCATGACGTGACCTTCACTCAACATTTTCTCTATCTACTGAGAGTGAAGCGTAATTACACTTTAATCAGATCAAATTTTGATCCAACACTCCAGTAGGTCCTAACACACCACTTGAGAACCACTGTCAGAAAAAATCTAAACAAGTGTGAAATTTAATCTCGTCCAGAAAGATACCTCTAGAGTGAGTGAAGCATCATGTTATAATTTTTTGTTTCCCCCATGGCATCTAGTGCTCAGTACATGCTTGCTGATTTATAAATGTTACTCTAGGAAGGATAGAACATCAACATATTATACATAATAAGCAACACAGAGAATTGCTAGAAACTGTGTCTGTGGAGCCTGACTACCCAAGTTTAACCCCTAGCTCTGTCACTTACTATGTGGCCTTGAGCATGTCACTTAACCTCTATTTTCACATCCTTATCTATAAAATGGGGCGAATCATGGGTCTTACAGGGTGATAGAGAACTTAAGGGATGCATATATTAAATGAGTTACTATAAGCTAAGAGCTTATAACCAATAGTGGCATATTGGAAATGCTTCATAAGCTCCAGACTAAAACTATTATTATTATTATTTAGTACCTAGTGAAAATGAACAAAACAGAAAGGAATACAAGGTCTAATATATGTTTCTGTTTCTCTTTTATTTCTACATGCTAGCGTTTTCCAACATACTCCCAACACTGGACTAGATCTTTACCAATTGTGATAATTTACTGTCAGGGAGCAATTGTTAGGGCAATGACTTTTTCTTTTCAAAGCATGGTCTCTGAGGACAAAAGTAATTCTCTTCCTGCTATGGTTTATATATGCTTTATATATATGTGTGTGTGTGTGTGTGTATATATATATATATATATATATATATGTATATATATATATATATATGTATACATATAATACATTTGAAAGAAAGCTTCCTGGGCCCTAATAAGGCAAATTTCCAAAGCCGAGATGGTAACCTTTAGCAGCATTGAATCTGGTCATTAGATTATGTAGGTATCAAACCATCTGATGTAAGAGCAGAAGATAAATGTACTCTTGTCTCTTTAGGAAATGATATCATCGCTGAATTCCATTTTCTTTCTTTTTTTTTTTTTTAAGATTTATTTATTTATTTATTTATTTGACAGAGAGAGAGAGAGAGAGAGAGAGAGAGAGAGAGAGAGAGATTACAAGTAGGCAGAGAGGCAGGCAAAGAGGAGGAAGCAGGCTCCCTGGCGAGCAGGGAGCCCGATTTGGGACTCGATCCCAGGACCCGATCCCAGGACCCTGAGATCATGACCTGAGCCGAAGGCAGAGGCTTTAACCCACTGAGCCACCCAGGCGCCCTGAATTCTATTTTCTTCTCTACTTTGTATTAAATGCTGAGAAATAGCTATGCTTTTGCTCATTTTTTTCAAAAGCCTGTGTATTTGAGAAACAACACCCCTGGCTTGTTAATATTCCATACCTGCCCGGAAAAGGGGTGGGGGTGGGGAGAAAGAAAGAAAAAAAGATGCACATAAATTAGAATGACAAAGAGACTATTTGAATGTCACTGAAACTTGGAAGTTTCACCTACTGTAGAGGTGGCTTTTAAACTGGTAAGAACAAATACTACACTTGATCTTAACCAAAAGGCAGGGAAGTGATAACAGGCTTGAGCTGCAGAAGCCTGATGGAGGCAGAAGGGCCCAAAGTGACCCCGAACCCCCACTGAATCCAGGCGATCCACCCTGAGGCCCTCACTAACCAATGGGCTGCTTACAACCAGGCAGTCACCAGAAAAGGGAGAATTCCGTAGGTCGCCATACCTCCTCACCTTCCCTCTTTAAAAGTAGCCCCCACCGCTGCCTCCCTGCAGACAGCCTCCCCTCCCGGGGACGTCATCCCATCAGGAGAGACACCCATTTAGAAAGCACAATCTAATCATTTATTTTTCAGCCGATTCTTTTGAAAACAGCCTAAATCTTGTCTATTCAACAATGGACTCCACAAAATCAAGTTATAAATACATTTAGACAACACTCAAAGCAAATTCTCTTGTCTTCTCATGCTTAATTGATTTATTCCGTCAGGGTGCCAGCGTTAACAGGATTTTTTTCTTTCTCAAGAGGCGAACCAGATGGAGTGGTGAGCAGAGCAAGGAGGTGGTACAAAGCTCCCAAAGAGGGAGGGGACCCGAGAGGGTTGCCACAGCAGTGCCTACTGCCTAGGGGTTTTTATGGGCTCTTTGGCGGGCTGTTTTAATCTGATTAACCCTCCCTGTGCCTGTCATCCAATCAGGTTTTTGTCATTTGTCTATATATCTATGGGAGAGGCTGGAGGGCTCCTTCCAAGGGGGGTGGAAAATCCTTTTAAGGGTGGTTTCCTCTTAGGGCGGGGCCCTTTGTCCCTCCCCACCTGCCTTCCAACTCTCCTTCATCACCAGTAATTATTTTTTTTTAAAAGATTTTATTTATTTATTTGACACAGAGAGAGATTACAAGTAGGCAGAGAGGCAGGCAGAGAGACAGGGAGAGGAGGAAGCAGGCTCCCTGCTGAGCAGAGAGCCCGATGCGGGCCTCGATCCCAGAATGCTGAGATCATGACCTGAGCCGAAAGCAGAGGCTTTAACCCACTGAGCCACCCAGGCACCCCATCACCAGTAATTATTTATTGAGCATTTAATGCCACGTTGACAGGAGAAACAGCCTTCATTTTAACAGAGCTCATATTCTATTGGGGAAGACTCTAACAACCACTCAGTGACCATGTTGATCTGTATTACAAACAGGAAATTGTAGACATGGTGACCCAGACTAACAGAAGGTGCTAAGTGGGTAGGGGAGGGCATGAATGGAGGTCAGAGAAGGCTTCTAGAAGGTGTGCCTAAGTTGAAGCCTGAAGGAAGGAGAAATAGAGGGCCCAGAGAGACAATCGTATGCTTTATTTTACATGCTCATGTAATTTTTATTACATTTCTTCACACACACCAGAAACAACATTGAGATAATGATAAGCTGTTTTGTTTTGGGAGGTAAATTATGCTGGGAGACTGAGTTTGTCTTTGCCAGCAATTAACACAGGCTTACTGTGGGGATCTCACAAGCCCAGAGCATACAGAATAAGGTCTCTTAATAAACTAACAAAGAAATAACATACCCCAAACGAGTGATAGATTAATCACATAATTCCAGGCAACGGAAACGAAAGGAATAAAGTCCAAATGTAGTTGATGTGTGCATTTATATGAGTTGGTACTCAGGCTACCGGACTGCCTTCCACACTGTTGGAAAAGAGTCACCTTTACCAGGTAGGAGCTAATTGCCCCAAGGTCTTTGGAGAGCTATTTAGGTCAGCTACGGAATGCCTTGCCCAAACCAAACATTTTTGGACAGGCCTCACAAACTCTTGGTATTTATAGTCAAAATGTCCCCTGGCCATTGTTGCTTCTATGTGTTCTTTTATTGAAACACCCCCCCCCCAACACCCTCCTCCCCCCACCCCAGAGTTCCTAAAACCCCTTTGGAATTTCCTGAGTGATGAGAGTTCAAAGGTGTCTCTTGTTATGCTAATTAGGTGATTTTGGGGGGACCACACCTAAGGAGGGGGCTGGTTGCCAGGAGAACCAAACGTGATTAGAGGATTGGAACTTTCACCAGTGGAAAAAAGACAGTCTCTTCAACAAATCATGTGGGGAAAATTGGACAGCCATATGCAGAAGAATGAAACTGGAACTTTTTTTTTTTACACTGTACACAAAAATAAACTCAAAATGGATGAAAGACCTAAATGTGAGGGGCACCTGGGTGACTCAGTCGTTTAAGCGTCTGCCTCCCACTCAGGTCATGATCCTGGGGTCCTGGGATGGTTGCCTACATTGGGCTCCCTGCTCAGTGGGGAGCCTGCCTCTCCACCTAACTCTTCCCCAGCCCATGCTCTCTCTCCCTTTCTCTCATGAGCTCTCTCTCTTCAATCAATCAGTCAGTCAAACCTTTAAAAGAAAAGAAAAGAAAAGAAAAGAAAAGAAAGACCTAAATATGAGACAGGAATTCATCAAAATCCTAGAGGAGAACACAGACAGCAACCTCTTCCACCCCGGCTGCAGCAACTTCTTGCTAGTCACGTCTCCAAAGGGAAGGGAAACGGGCAAAAATGAACTTCATCAAGTTGAGACCTTGATCTCAAAAATGAACTTTCATCAAGTTGAACTTCATCAATTGAGACTTCATCAACACAAAAAGCTTTTGCACAGCAAAGGAAACAGTCAACAAAACCAACCCAAAGGACAGCCTACAGAATGGGAGAAGATATTTGCAAATGTCTTATCAGATAAAGGACTAGTATCCAAAATCTATAAAGAACTTACCAAACTCGGGTGCCTGGGTGGCTCAGTGGGTTAAAGCCTCTGCTTTCGGCTCAGGTCATGATCTCAGGGTCCGGGGGGATCGAGGCCCACATCGGGCTCCCTGCTCAGCAGGGAGCCTGCTTCCTCCTCTCTCTTTGCCTCTCTGCCTATTTGTGATCTCTCTCTCTCTGTGTCAACTAAAGAAATAAAATCTTAAAAAGAAAAAAAAAAGAATCTGTTAAAAAAAAAAAAAAAGAAGAACTTACCAAACTCAACACCCAAAGAACAAATAAACCAGTCAAGAAATGGGCAGAAGAGATGAACAGACATTTTTGCAAAGAAGGCATCCAAATGGCCAACAGAAACATGAAAAAGTGCTCAACATCACTCGGCGTTAGGGAAATACAAATCAAAACCATAGTGAGGGCACCTGGGTGGCTCAGTGGGTTAAGCCTCTGCTTTCGGCTCAGGTCATGATCTCAGCGTCCTGGAATCGAGGCCTACATCGGGCTCTCTGCTCAGCAGGGAGCCTGCTTCCTCCTCTCCCTGTCTCTCTGCCTGCTTCTCTGCCTACTTGTAATCTCTCTCTGTATGTCAAATAAATACATAAAAATCTTAAAAAAAAATAACCATAGTGAGATACCACCTCACACCAATCAGAATGGCTAAAATTAACAAGTCAGGAATTGACAGATGTTGGTGAGGATGAGGAAAAAGGGGAACCCTCTTACGCTGCTGGTGGGAATTCAAACTGGTGCAGCCACTCTGGAAAACAGTATGGAGGTTCCTCAAAAAGTTGAAAATAGAACTACCCTATGATCCAGCAATTGAGCTACAAGGTATTTACTCAAAAGATATAAATGTAGTGATCCCAAGGGGCACCTGCCCCCCCACTGTTTATAGCAACAATGTCCACAATAGCCAAACAATGGAAAGAACCTAGATGTCCATCAACAGATGAATGGATAAGGAAGATGTGAGATATATATATATATACATAAAATAGATATATAATGGGGCACCTGGGTGGCTCGGTGGGTTAAAGCCTCTGCCTTCCACTCAGGTCATGATCTCAGGGTCCTGGGATTGAGGCCCACATCAGGCTCTCTGCTCAGCAGGGAGCCTGCTTCCTCCTCTCTCTCTGCCTGCCTCTCTGTCTACTTGTGATCTCTCTCTGTCAAATAAATAAATAAAATCTTTAAAACAAAATAGATATGTAATGGAATATATATATATATATAATGGAATATTATTCAGGCATCAAAAAAAATAAAATCTTACCATTTGCAATGATATGGATGGAACTAGAAGGTATTATGCCAGGTGAAATAAGTCAATCAGAGAAAACCAATTATCATATGATTTCATGCCTTGTGGAATTTAAGAAACAAAACAGAGGATCGCAGGGGAAGGGAGGGAAAGATAGGATGAAATCAGAGAGGGAGACAAACCATAAGAAACTCATAACTACAGGAAATTGAGGTTTGCTGGAGGGGGGTGTTTGGGGGGATGGGGTAAATGGGTGATGGGCATTAATCAGGGCGTTTGATCTTATGAGCACTGGGTATTATATAGAACTGGTGATGAATCACTGAACTCTACTTCTGAAACTAATAATATACTATATGTTAATTAATTGAATTTAAATTAAATTAAATTTTTAAAAAAACATAGAAAGTTAGAACTTTTAGTCCCTCCCCCTTGGTCAAAGGGAGATGGGGCTTGGAGGGTGATTCAATAACCAATGACCAATGATTTAATCAACTGTATCTATGTAATGAATGTAAAACCCCAAAAGGACGGGGTTTGGAGAGGTTCTGGGTTGGTGAGCACGTGGAGATTGAGGGGGAGAGGTAAGCTTGGGGAACTGCTTTGGGAGAGCCAGTGCAGCCAGGACAGCCCCCAAAATACAGTTTTTTGGGAAGTCCCAGAAAAACCAGGCTTGAGATGGGAGAGCTGACCTAGGCAAGGCCCCTCCCCACCTCCACTTAAGAATTACAGGATGCAGGGGCGCCTGGGTTGCTCAGCGGGTTAAGCATCTGCCTTTGGCTCAGGTCATGACCCCGGGGTCCTGGAATCGAGCCCCGCATAGGGCTCTCTGCTGAGCAGGGAGCCTGCTTCCTCCTCTCTCTCTGCCTACTTGTGCTCTCTCTCTCTCTCTGTCAAATAAATAAATAAAATCTTAAAAAAAAAAAAAGAATTAGGGGAAGCAGTTGGCATGGAAATAACCACTGAAGGCATGAATATACTATATAATGTTATATGGTATGTTTGTGTTATAAATATCGAATTTCAGGAGCGGACATCTTATCTTATTTTGTCATTTGTAGCAGTAAAGCGACCGGGAGAGGGAATGAAGACAGGTTTGTATGGGGCAGGGCAGGGCAGAGCCCCAGAGCACAAGCAGCAGCTCAGAGACCTTGTCGCTTCCCTGCTGACTCACACGGTTGGCACCGTGCAGCAGCTGGGCCCTCCGCTCCTGAGGTCCTGCCAGATCTCCTCCTTCAGCCTTTGCCACCCCAGGGCCAGGTGTGGTGTGTTTACCCCAGACAAAGGTGCCTACGACTCCTGGAAGTCATCCTCACGTGGACGGGGGAGACTCGGAGGCAGGGAGATACTAATGTGGGCTCCAGCCTGTGTAAGTGGGTTCCAGCTGGTGTCGGTGGGTTCCAGGTTGTCCTTGCTTTCTCCTACTTTCCTTCCCAACTACCGGTCCTGTAGACTGTGGGCCCAGTGCCAGACGCAGAAGCAATAGCCTTACACAGACCATTTAATGAGCTCCAACAACGACTCTTTCAAGGGCTAATACTTAAAACAAATGCCTCACTCTGTATCACTCCTGGTGGTGGTTCTACTTCTCTGACTGAACTCTGACTGACATAGGGAGTTAAATGTGTAGACTTCAAGGTCTCGCAACCTAATGGAACCACTTGCAGCTGTTTGACCTTATGCAACTTACTCAACCTCTCTGAGCCTCCCGTGTTTCACCTGTTAAATAGGAATGCTAATCCTTTCCTTCTAGAATTGTTGTGAGATTATAAATGAAAATCGCTTAATAGTGCCTAGCCTTCAACATTCTACACTTTTCATGTTGCCAGGTGTGGGGAAAATAATGGAGAAGAAGACTAACAAGTCCCTCTTCTGATTAGGCTGGGAGTCTAGTGAGGGATATGAGTAAGTTAGTAAGAACGTAGCAAGTGCAATGTGGTAAGTAGTCCTATAAGAGGAAGAAAGAACAGTAAGAGAGGACTGGCTTAGTTTGGGTGGTGAGTGGGAGGTGGGGTGAGTTAAGTCAAGAAAGGATTCCCAGGGGAAGTAGCATTTAGACTGAGACCCAAAGACAAATAGAAATCTTTAAGCATTCTGAGAAGAGGGCACTGTGGGTTGCAGACCTGGGAGACAACAGAGAGCCTGTGACTGTCATCATTGTTAGAGTTGGTTAGATATGCCCAGTGCTGGCCCTGCCAACCCCCACTGCCAGTGGATCTTGAGTCCAGAGCAGGGAAGATGGGTGGACCTTGGGAAGTGGGTAAAACCCAGAACTGCAGAGCCTTATACTGGGAGCCAGGAGACTTAACCAGAAGCCAACTGGCCAGGCTATGCGGTGCCTCTAAACTGAGAGAGGAAATAGAAAGCACTTCTAGGGTTGGCTTCTAGCAAGCAACTGTGACTTTCTTTGTAAGAAGAGGAAAGAAAGAAGAGCAGAAAAAAAAGAAGCCCAACACCATGAGTTACGTAATGTGCCAGTGAAGGCCATGGGGAGGGTCATGTGAGGAGAGAGAGGAAGTTGGAGTCCTGTGAGGGGTATTTGCTGAATTGGAACTTGGCGGAGCTTCTCCTTGACCTGTGTGCCCTCATTGCTACAGCATGGGAGGTAACTTGGCACAGTGGGGGCAGAAGGCATACACAAGCAATAAAGAGGGTATATCTTCTTCAAGTGTCAGTCTTACTTAAAGATTATTTTGGAGGAAAAGGCCTATCTTATTTTATTTATTTATTTGACAGAGAGAGATGACAAGTAGGCAGAGAGGCAGGCAGAGAGGGAGAGGAGGAAGCAGGCTCCCCGCTGAGCAGGGAGCCCGATCCCAGGACCCTGAGATCATGACCTGAGCCGAAGGCAGAGGCTTTAACCCACTGAGCCACCCAGGCACCCGCCTATCTTATTTTAAAAGTGTATCTAACAGATATATTATGGAACAGAATGCGAATATCTTTTTTCCCCTTTTTTAGGATAAAATATAAGCCTTCAAAGAAATATAACAGTTGAGAACTGTTTCCTGCTCTTCCCTTAGATCCCGGTTAGTGAGTCCAAGGTGCCTCTGTTCTGACATTGGGTGTCCTTGGGAGGAGAAAGAACTTGACCAGAAGCCAGTCAACAAGCACCAGGGTAAGGCCCGGGTGAGAGTCAGGACTGAGCTTGCTTTCCCTGGCAGGCTAGTTCTTACCAGCTCCCACCTCTGGAACTGGGGGGCCCAGGGCAAACTGAAGATGTGAGGTCCTTTATTCAAAGACTGGTAAGAATTTCAAGATGGTGAAGCCAAGAGCCCTGAGTAATGGTGTAGGTCCCACACTCACAAAGCTGATTCCACTTCTCTCCCCTCTACCAAACACATNAGACCCCATCTGAAAAGAGGGGTGGGGGGGGGGGAGAGAGAGAGAGAGAGAGAGAGAGAGAGAGAGAGAGAGGCACTTTCCCCCAGTTTTCCTATGTATAGCCTTTCATACCTTCCAGGGTCTTTGCCTTCTCTGAATGGTTGAGAAGAGGGTGGACAGGGCATTCCACGAGGTTCCATGTTGTCAGTTAGTCCTGCTGGTGTCCTTGATGCCAGCCTGTGTTTTCCCATGAAAGTAAGTAGGGAGGCAAACTGTGGCTACCTGTGCACACCTCCTCTGTGCTTACAGAGAGATGGGTCAGGAGAGCATTATTTAAGTAATTTCTACACCCAACATGGGGCTCAAACTCTGGACCCCAAATCAAGAGCCACATGTTCTTCTGTCTGATCCAGCCAGGTGCCTCCCTTCAAAGTCTATTTCAGAAGTCACAATCTTTTCAAAATTTTTTTCTGACAGTCCTAGTCTTATATCCCTTCGTTTATGCTTTTCCAACTTATTTTGTTGCGTATTTTAAGCTGTTGCTCAATAACTATTTCAATAGTTATTGAGCAACTACTCTGCACCAGATACATTTGTCTTTCTGTACTTTACATTCACTCATTTATTCATTTATTGTCTCAAGTGCCACTATGGCTTGAACATTTGTGTCCCCCCCACAATGCAAATTTTGAAAACCTAAGTCTAAGGTGAGGATATTAAGAGGTGGGGTCTTTGGGAGGGATTTAGGTCCTGAGGGTGGAGTTCTCATGAATGAGGTTAATGCTCTTATAAAATAAGTCACCCGCAAAGTTCTGTGGCCCTTCCACCATAGGCAGATACAGCAAGAAGATGGCTGCCTCGGAACCAGGATGCTCTTGCCAAACACCGAATCTGCTGACACCATATCCTTAACTTCTCCTTCTCCAGAACCGTGAGAAATTTCTGTTTCTACGTGACCCGATATTTGTATTTTGTTATCACAGCCTGAACAGACTAGGACCAGCACCTTCCATGTCTAGGTGTTGGCTTACAATGGTAATCCCGAGAGACTCAGTCCCTGCCCCTGTGGTGGTAGCAGCCTGCTGATAGGAGAATTTTTGCTAGCTTTTTGAAGGCAGGAACTGCTTTTGACTCATCCTCGTGTCTCCTTCAACAATAATCACAGCCCCTTCCCCTTACCATCTGCATCATCAACAAAAATAGTTGTTGCTTTCAAAGGAATAGCTGCTATTTCAGTAGCACGTTGTGACAAGTGAAAAAAGTCTGTCATGACTCTAGACAAATATTTTGCTAGTTTGGGGATTAGTTTTAATGTGCATGCCTTAAACCATAGAAGTCAAAAGCATGTGTTTACGGTAGCTTTGTTAGTATTACAACATAGAAATTCATCAGGCGTAAGTTATTCCCAGTCAGGTTTTCTATTTTTGTTAGCTTTTTTACAATTGCTTTTATTAGTTATTCCTTCATGATGTCTTGGAGAGCTACCCCATAAAATTATTAATGCTGGCTATTTGGCAGCTCTTTCAGGACATCGCAAGATTTACGAGCTATGTAGGTGGCAATGAAAACTTCACAGCAATTTTTTGTTGCATATTTTCTGTGTGCCACGTGGTTTAGAAAAAAATAAAAACCTTTAAGAACATTATATGCTCCTGGACCAGCACAGCTTTGTGGAGTGTTGCCTAAGCTTGAGGAGTATGCGTCTATATTTCTTCAATCCCCTCACTCTGTTTCTATCACTCTGAGACTGCCCTGTAAAGATTGCCAAAGACCCCCGATGGCCACTACTCAATGGCTCCTTTGCTGACTTCTCTGCTTATCCTCTAAGCGGTGGTGTTCTTGTCTCCTCATCTTCTCTATTTACCCTGTCTTAAATAATCTCATCCAATCCCATGGTTTAGACTGCCATCTATATACCAGTGACTCCCAAGTTTAAATTTTTATCCCTGACCTCTCCTCCGTGCTCCAGACTTACATAGCTAAGTGCTCATGTACAATTCTACTTGGATGTCTAACAGGCATCTCACACTCAATAATTTTGGAAGATGTGAGTCTTGATTTCCCCCTTACAACCCGTTCCACCAAACTACCCTGCCCAGTTTTTCCATCTCAGAAAATGACACTATTATACCTTCAGTTACTCAAACTCAAACCCAGGAATCATCCTTGACTCCTCTCTTTCCTTTCCTCATCACCATATGCAATATGTTAGCAAATTCTGTTGACTCTATCTCCAAGTCTATCCTGACTGTGCTGCTGACACGTCTACAGGTGCCATCCTGACCCGAGCCACCATCATCTCTGCCCCAATTGCCCGCCCTGCTCCCTCTCTGGCACCTAGAGTCAAGTCACAACCCAAATGCCAGAAGATTGTTTCAAAACATAAGCAGAATATGTCATTCCCCTGCTTGAAACACTCCAGTGGCTTCTAATCACACTTAGAAGCAAACCTAAAGACTTCTCCTGACCTCTAAGACTCCCCATAAACTGGCCTTTGCCTATCTTTCCCTCCTCATCTCCCTTGGTAATCCCACATTCTATCCACAGTACCCCGGAACACATAGAACTATCTCTCACTTTAGAGCCTTTGCATTAGCTCTTTCCACATGCCAGACATGTTCTTTTTCTAGACCACCCCATGTCATCCTTCTTACCATTCAGGTCTCAACTTCAATGTCATCTCCTCAGAGAGGCCATCTTTGAATACTCAGTTGTAGCCCCCAGCCCATGTCCTGGTGGTCACTTCTCTTCACATCACCATGTCTTATTTTCATCATAGTGGTTATCATGACCAAATATTTCCTTATTATTTGTTCATAGATTTATGTGGGGAACATGCCTAGAAAATAAATTCCATGAGAATAGGGACCTGATCACCTTGTTCAATGTTGTATGCCCTGGCACAGGCTAAGTCCTTAGTGCATGTTTGATGACTGAATAAAGAAATGATTAAGTGTCTTTTACAAAGAGCCAGTCCTGTCCATAGGCTGTTACCTAAATTATGAGACTCAGGTATCTCAAACTCCCTGTTGCATAGCCATAATTTCAGCTTACGGAGTCACTCCATTGCCACTGTCCTGAAATATTGTTATTGTAAAAACAAAACAAAACAAAACCCCAAAGCAGACAGGACAATAGGATGGTACCTAGTTAATACATTAATTCATCAAAACATTAGCCTGAGATAGAAATTAGATTATTTCAGTTTTGGAAAGCAGAAGAAGTGGGACCAAGAACAAGTAAATTATAATGGAAGTGTGCCAGAGAGAATACGAAAAGTTGCCTACCTGGGGGGTGCTGCCCCATGGGGACAGGTAAGGGTGAAAAACTGGCTGGCAGGAGAAGCTAGATCCCTAGGGGCCATATCTGGAGAGAGAGTAAAGAGGGTTTGCTGAGTACTTTCCACGTGCCAGCATTATTAGGCAACCTAAGGATAGGAGGAAGTAAAACACAGACTTTGGACGTCAGCACCTTTGAGAAAGCTGACTTATGGTGATTTCTGTTGAGGAAGGATAATCATGCTTAATAAATAGGCACAAACATCTCAGTTCTGTCATATCCCCAGTCTTCTCTCCTAATATCAGTTTATATCTCTACAAGCAGAAATCAGTTAGCTTTGGGGTTTATAAAATTCACTAAAACACAAATGTAAAAGTAAATGTTACTTTGCTGATTTGGAACGGATTCTGGCAAGAATTCTCAGATAAACATACAAATACATTCTTTGTTCGTTTCCATGAACAGCCTTTTCATGGGTTTTGAGACCTAGGCTAAATCAGTTACGGTAAGAACTAGTGTTTCTGATAGGTGTTGGCCTTGTAAAACTGGAAAAAAAGGAATCATATTTTCTATAACATATGAATGCACAAGTGATTCATTCTTTGGCTCAAGATGGAAACTTTTTTTTGGCATTCTTGATTCATCTTTCTGCATTAGCTTCACAGATTTTTCTCAATAAGATGTAGACACTGGGTAGATTTCATTCACAAGGAAACACCAAGATAAATGGAGTGACTGATATCCAGCAATTTGAAACTTTTAAATATTTATGAGAAAATTATACCCATCTTTGTGAGGATTTCTGTTTGGAACTTGTATGTAACTATTATGGGCTCTAGATTCTCTTTAAATTGTGGATTCTATTGTTAGTATAGCCATACTACATAGCAAAATCACTCTGAAAATTTTGTATAAAATAGTTACATTGAATCTTTTTTTTTTTTAAAGATTTTATTTATTTATTTCACAGAGGGAGAGAGATCACAAGTAGGCAGAGAGCAGGCAGAGAGAGAGGAGAAAGCAGGCTCCCTGCTGAGCATGGAGCCCGATGTGGGCCTCGGTCCCAGGACCCTGAGATCATGACCAGAGCCGAAGGCAGAGGCTTTAACCCACTGAGCCACCCAGGCACCCAGTTACATTGAATCTTGAATAAAAGGGACAATCCGCCTTCTTTACTCATAATAACCCTTCCCCCAACTGAGCCTAAAACATCACAGTTTGGAATCAGTAACCCAAGTACTAGACCAGCTAGATAATTTCTGGGGCCCAGTGCAATATGAAAATGTGGGGGCCTAGGCGCCTGGGCGGCACAGTCGGTTAAGCATCTTTGGTTCAGATCATGATCTCCAAGTCCCAGGATCGAGTCCCAGCGTGCTCAGTGAGGAGTCTGCTTCTGCTTCTCCCTCTGCCCCTCCCCCTGCTCATGCTCTCTCTCTGTGCGTGTGTTCTCTCAAATAAATAAATAAAATTTAAAAAAAAGAAGAAAAAAAAGAAAATGTGGGGTGCTTTTTAAAAAATTATTATGAATTAAAAAAAATTTCAAGATGGCAATCCAGCGATCACACTACTGGGTATTTATTTACTCAAAGAATATAAAAATCAAAGGGATACATGCACCCTTGTTTATAGCAGCATGATTCACAATAGCCAAGATTTGGAAGCAGCCCAAGTGTCCACTGATTGATGATTGGATAAAGAAGATGTGATATCTATAATGGAATATTACTCAGCCATAAAAAGAATGAAATCTTGCCATTTGCAACGACATGGCTGGAGCTAGAGAATATAATCCCAGGTGAAATGAGTCAGTCAGAAAAAGACAAATACTTGTGATTTTACTCATTTGTGGAATATAGGAAACAAAAGAGCAAAAGGAAAGAGAGAGAGAGACAAATCAAGAAATAGACTCTAGAGAGTCTATTAACTATAGAGAACAAATTGATGATACCAGAGGGGAGGTGAGTGGGGATGGGTACAACTGGTGATGGGGATTAAGGAGTGCACTTGCTGTGAGGAGCACCACGTGTCCTATGGAATTGTTGAATCACTATGTTGTACACCTGAAATGAATATAGCATGGAATGTTAACTAATTGGAATTTAAATTAAGACTTAAAACACTAAAAGGATTTTGAGATGGCAACAACAGAGCATTAGGCCCAGCATGGGGCTTTCTAAGTATGGATCCCTCAGTGACCACATAGGTCTTGAGCCCAGGAGGCTCTGAACCTACCTTTCCCTGTGTGCAGCACAGGTAAGAAGAATAACACACTTTCGGTTAAGCACGCTAGAACCTATAATAACCGAGGGAGGGAAATCAAGTTGTTTATGTAATTGTGACATTCAAGTAAGGGAAAATAGAATTTTAAAATGATTTGCTAGTGTAAGGGTTTCTCCTGACAAGTCTTCTAATTTAAGCTTGGAGCTTTAGTAAGAGCTTCAAAATCACTTTGGAGTATTGCTCCCAAATATTTACTTGTTCATGAAAATATTTTAATCCTCTAGACTGGTGGTTTCCAGACCAGGCTGACCATCATAAATACTTTGGGGCCATTTAAAAATCACAGATTTTTAGGCCCACTCTGGACCTAGGTTGCCAATGAG
Organism: Ailurus styani; assembly: GCA_002007465.1. Lineage (NCBI taxonomy): Eukaryota > Metazoa > Chordata > Mammalia > Carnivora > Ailuridae > Ailurus > Ailurus styani. The sequence goes on along the minus strand of LNAC01000002.1, from coordinate 13,893,802 downwards.
AAAATGTATAGAAAAATCAATCAATCAATCAATCAATCAATCAATCCCTTTTTGCCCTACTTAAGCAGAGGCTCTGCAACTCAGTATTGGGAACTATCATCCTCAGCAAAAATTAGGAAAGATTGTTAATTTCAATTTTCTGGATGGATCCAGCCATTCTCAAATAGAGTGCTGTGGTACAGTGGTCAGGAGGACTGGGTTACAAAAATGTCAGGAGGACAGGAAGAGTCATGAGAAAAAGAATGTAAATAGAATCTTTTAAAAATTTGTATTATGTATTTTTATTTTAAAAACAACTCTATAATGTCATCATAAGTATACTTAAATCAGTAAACCTTTAAAATGTTAAATTTTTTTCAGTATTGTGTCTTATGGTCTTTTTTTAGAGGTTTTCAAGATTTTTTTAGTTGTGGTAAAATACGTATAACATAAAATTTACCATCATGACCATATTTAAGTCTACAGTTCAGTAGTGTCAAGTTTATTTATATCGTGGTGAAACTGACCTCCAGAACTTTTTCACTTTGCAAAAGGGAAACTCTTTACCCTTTAAAAATATCTCATTTCCCCCACTCCAGCCCTTGGCAACCTTCATTCTACTTTCTGTCTCAGTGAATTTGATTACCCTAGATACCTTATATGAGTGGAATCATAGGAGTAGTTGTCTTTTTGTGACTGGCTTATTTAACCTAGCACGGTGTCCTCAAAGTTCATCCATGTCATAACATGTGTCTGAATTGCTTTCCTTTTTTACGGCTGAATAATATTCCATCCTATATACATGCTACATTTTATTTATCCATTCATCCATTGATGGATACTTGGGTTGCTAGTATTTGCTTTATACTCCCAAAAGACCTTACCAAGACGTTGCTCCAAAACAAGTACAGTGTTCTCCCCAGAAAGAATTCTACTGAATAAAATTTCTCCATTGTTACCAATAACAATAACTCCATTGTGGTTTGGCTGCCATGTTAAAAAAAAAAAGTGAGTCAAGCCATCGTTAGGTAAATGTCGCTACTGTTTGAGAAAGTTAACATATCTGAGAGTTTCAGGGTCCCCATTGATAAATACTGTCTAAATGGTGATCTTGACTTATCTTTGGCGCTCATTTGCATGTGATAGTTTGCAAGCAGCTTTAGCAAAGAAGGACTTGATTTTAAAGACCATTTTTCTTGCTAATGTGACTTCATGGAAAAATGAAGTTCATCAAGTTCATGTAAACTCAGCTGGAACCTTTATATACATGCAGTAGAGTCAAGGAAATCCATGAACTTTCCATAAACATCCTGAATGTGCTGTGTAAGGGAGCTCCTGGCCTTCTAGTCAGTTCCCTTGCTTCCCTTTCCTTCCACCTCATCCTCTTTGATCAGGAATATATGTGGCTTCAGTCCTGTGTGAGGCTTCTGCTTGCTTTGTGTAAAGGAAATAAATAAAAAGAGAAGGTGTGACTCACTGGGGGGTTGAAGAACAAGGAAGAACGAGTGAGGAAGTGTTAGATCAGACATCCACAAGAAGCATTTTAAAGACTTGAGGTGGGGCACCTGGGTGGCTCAGTGGGTTAAGCCTCTGCCTTTGACTCAGGTCATGATTTCAGGGTCCTGGGATCAAGCCCTGCTTCGGGCTCTCCGCTCAGCGGAGGGCCTGCTTCCCCGCCTCTCTCTGTCTGCCTATCTGCCTATTTGTGATCTCTCTCTCTGTCAAATAAATAAATACAAATCTTTTAAAAAAAAAAAGACTTAAGGTAAATGAATGGACATATCTTAATGTTTGCATTGATAAATGGGACCAAAAAGAGACTGTTGAAGAAAACTGGCAGAAGTTGAAAGCATGAAATGGAAAGAAGACAGATAACCACCTTTTTGCTTCTAGCTCTTGAGCTGAGCGAGTTTGGACAGAGACATGCTCCCAAAAGTCTACAAACCAAGGTGGAAAGTTGACTTAAAACAAAAACAAACAAACGAAAACATTAAATGCAGAAACTCCCAGACCTCTGTCCCCACTCAGCTCCCAGAACTGGACAGTTCTCCAGGCCTTACCCTCCAAGTAGGAGATTTGTAAGATTCTTCTTATAGTCCAAAGGGAAATACTTAAAAATACTAATATAGAGGAAGAGGATGAGGAAGAAGAGAGTCAGCAAATAATCCACCCATGGATTCTAGAGTGAAGATCAAAATTACTAAGCCTCTTTCTTGAACTTCCAGTTTTTAGTCTCCCATTCTTAGTTGGGGGTTTTAGTAAGCAAAGTAGACAAAAGTCCTGTTCTCTATGAGCTAATTACATTCTAATGAGGGGGAAGACCAATGGGTAAAATATTATGTAGTATTTTAGAGAGGAGTAAATGCTTTGGATAAAACTTGGGTGGCGGTGGTTATGAAAAGCCGTTTTGCAAGGGTATTGCCATAGTAGGTGACATTTGGTTGGGAGGAAAATCACATGCCATCTCCTCAGCCTGCCATCTTCCCCGAGAAGCTCTGCATCTGAAGCATTTTCATTGTCTGAGACAGACTTGCCCCGCCAGCCTGCAGCCATTCCTGTGTTTGGTTCCCGAGATCTGGGGCACTGGACTCCTCGTTCCATCTGGCCTTCCACTTCTGTCAGAATGGGATTTGGGGCTGTGCTTAAAATTAACTGGGTTAGCCTCACCTATTTATTTGTATTTGCCTAATCAATGCGAGGAGGAAAAAGCTTCAGGTTTTTCCTTATGCCAAGAAATCCAACAGCCTTTTGTACTGGTTGAGTTCATTCTGTCAGCCTCGGTGAGGTCTTTACTGGCTCATCATCACAAGGCTGGCGAACTAGTTTCACCTTGGATGACAAGCAGTCTACGACATCAAGTGAAGATGCACGGTTCTCGGCAGCAGCACTCGACCACGTAGAATGCCGCTCTGCAGGACAAACATTCACAGTCTCCAGGTAATAAATCAACAGCTCACCTACAAAAACACCCCTCTGAGTGTGGCAGGAGTGCTCTTTGCCCTTCTTAGTAAACAAGGAGAAACCTAACTTTATGATCACAAGATAAAGAATCGTTATAGGTCTACCTTTACGGGGAACGGGTATGTAAACATTCTATACCCTTCTTCTGTATGTTTTCAAAGAGAGGGTACTAAGTAACCTGGTGTTATGTGAAGTTAAAAGAACCTTCTGTGGCAACCTGAAGTCTCTCATTGAGCACCCCTGAAGCACCGATGGTCTCAGCTACCATTTTAAACAAGGGTGACTCCACACATCTGGAAGTTAAGATCATTTTATTTCATGCTTTATAGATCAGCCGGGTCATCATTCCTCCAGGAAGCCTTCCCTGATCCCTGAAGAAGGGAACTGGCACCTGTACTCCCCCATCATATATACTTATCATATACTTATCACATATACTTATCACGTTGTGATCGTCCTTGCCTATTTCCCAGTTTTGAATACTCCAGTAGACTGGACACTTCTGAGAGCAGAAACTAAGTTTCTCTTTTTCTCAGTTCAATCGCCAGGGCCCAGTGCGAAGGCCAGCCTCCGCAGGCACAGAATAAACATTTGTTGAGCAAATGATTCAAAATATAAATGAACAAAAAACTCAATATCATAATAGGGCATTAAATAGTTCATATACCTTAAATCTCAGCAACTGTTCACTATCGTTTATTAAGTAATGTTCATTTGGACTTAAAATAACACTGAAAATGCTTGATTAAAAAGTTCATGTTGAGCTCTGTTTCAACCTTGCCTTCTCAGTGATGCCTTCTTGCAACATCCTATCTGAGGTTGTACCTGAGTCACTTGTCCTCTCCTAACCCTCCTGCTTTTTGCGGTGTTTATAGAACCACCTGACGTGTACATCATCTGTCTTCCCATTCTATGGGATCTCTGTGAGAACAGAGCTCAGTTTACTACCACTGTATCCTCAGTGCCTAGAACAATGCTTAGCGTACGGTAGCAATAAATGAATAATCCTCCTTAAAAGAAATATAAGTTATTAAAGACTAATGATAGTGGAGAGTAATTGTTGGGGTAAGGATGGAGTTAATTAACAATTTTTTTTAAAAATGAGAAGAACACTGGATATTCTCTGAAGTCCTGTGTTTTTCAAACTGTAGTTCACGATTCTTAATAGGTCATGAAATAAATGTAAGGAATCATGACTAGCAGTCTTATTTATTATCCTTTATACCTTTATAATATGTTTTGGTAAATAATTGATAAGACAAGTCCTTCCTTAAGCACATTCTCCTGTTTTTCTAAGTTATATTGGTTATTCTCATAAGTTCAGTCTAAAAAGCTGAGGTTTGAAATTATTTTGAATAGGTCCAAGAAAAATACTATGGAAAATTTCACATTAAATTTCCAAATTAATTGGGGAATTGATGCCTTTATAATAATGAATATTCCATCCATAAATAAAGTTCATCTCTTCCTTGATTTATTCTTTTATGTTTCTGAGTAAAGTTGTAGGGGATTCTTCATAGAGATCCTTAACTTTCTTGTTAAGTTTATTCATCGGTGTTTAATATTTAGTTTTGCTATTGCACAAATATTTCCATAATTCTTTTTCCAACCAAACGCAGCCATCTGTAGGAAAGATACCAGTTTGTTTATACCCTCATTTTGTAACAGAGCATACTGACTTCTAAAAATATTTTTGCACTCAAGTTGTATAAGTGGCATGAGAACGAGAGCTCTGAAATGTAACTGAAAATTTGCTCCTCTCCCTCTTCCTTCCTCAATGACATTTTGAGTCATTTTCATCTCATTAAAATGAGTGGCTGTCCCGTGAAAACAAAAATAAGAGCGTAANGCGCCTGGGTGGCTCAGTGGGTTAAAGCCGCTGCCTTCGGCTCAGGTCATGATCCCAGGGTCCTGGGATCGAGGCCCACATCGGGCTCTCTGCTCAGCAGGGAGCCTGCTTCCTCCTCTCTCCTCTCTCTCTGCCTGCCTCTCTGCCTACTTGTAATCTCTCTCTCTGTGTCAAATGAATAAATAAAAAACCTTTAAAAAAAAAAAAAATTAAAAAAAAAANAAAAATAAGAGCGTAAGGACATCTGTACCACCACATCTCTTTCTTGAAAGAGCCGAGCGAATTCCCAAGTAAACACGATTAAATAGCACATAACAGGACCCACCTGTGGTGGCTTTCTCCGTCCCCTTTGTCAGCAGCTGCACATCCTGAAACCATGTTCTCCCCCAACAGGAAGAACATAAAGGGCTCCGTGGGTAGTTAAGACCCGTGCCTGCATTTTGACACTGGTTACTACATGTATTAATATCGAGTGCTGCTGTTACCCTCATTTTCCAAGTGAGAACACCAGGCCCAGAAGGGTTAAATCCTCCCCTCACTCCTTCACTGAATCCTTCTAGAGCACCTCCTACACGCTCGAGGCCCCGCCCCCTGGAAGTTACACTTTAATGGGCTGACCTGTGTAAACAAAAAGGTACCTTGTTCAAGGTCATACACCTGAATCGTAAATCTGGCTGCAGCACCCGTGAGCTTGACCACTACCTCGAATCACATGGGCAGAGAAGAGAACACAGGCCCGGAGGAGGTCATCTACCATCTCCTGTGAAGCCTTCGAGCTGGCATGACCTGGGTGAGCTGACCGCAGCCCAGGCTATGATCTCATTCATCGTACAGGTTCCACACAGGGAGAGAACATTGATCTCCCAGAGACTGCTGATTATTATTTTTTTAAACCAGGCTTTGCATACCATTTTACACGTTCACCTTTCCTGACCTTTGCAGCCAACTTACCCAACCCAGAGTTCTTGCCTTCACAGCCGTGCTAGCTCAAATGCCAATCAAACTAGAAGTATTGGTGACTGGTAAAGCTAACTGATTTTAGCAGAGACCGATAATGAGGCTGCTGTCGGGTTTTCACACACTAGTAGACCAGGGTAGAGAGAAATAGTCGAGAGCAGTTAGGCAAAAGCTTTCAATATCATTCATAATTACCCTTAAAAATAGGGCTGTGGGGGACTCCTGGGTGGCTCAGTCGGTTAAGTGGCTGCCTTCAGCTGGGGTCATGATCCTAGGGTCCTGGGATCAAGTCCCGCATCAGGCTCCTTGCTCAGCAGGGAGCCTGCTTCTCCCTCTGCCTGCTCTGTCTGCTGTTCCCCCTGCTTGTGCTCTCTCTCTCTTTCTGATAGATAAATAAATAAAGTCTTTTAAAAATTTTTAAAAAAAGTAGGGCCGTGATTTGCGGGCTATCACCTGAGGCCACATAGATTAATTTACTCTTATTAGTATTTTAACAGAGAATAACTTTTACTTAATAAAACTCCATTTACCAGCCCCTGTTATTCCCTCAGGAATGAAACTAAGGCTCTTCTTGCCTTATAAACATGCAGATTTGATATATGTAGAGATGCTTTCCAACTATCCACGGTGAACCTCCATTTACTATTTTCAGGATTTGTCTAGACTGTAATTTTTTATAAAAATATTTATATTGTTTAACTCCTTTGAAATCTTTGGAGTTAAGGAGGCTTTTATCTAAATCCGAGGTTTATTTGAGAGCCCTAGACAATTTTTGAAGGCTCTCAGTTGCTTTTATTCAACACTGTTAGTAGTTTCAATACGGGAAACAATTATTTTCTCTATTAATTTAGCTTGACGTCAGATCTTCTCAGTCCCTTTGAAATATGCTTCAAATTTTCAGCTGTAATTCAAAGATAATTCGTGAGTTTCGTTGTTGCTGTTATTCCTGTTGGATCTGTGAAAGCTGGGGAGGAAAGAAGAAACCCATAGGAGAAAACCCCCAGACGTCGCTTAGCCTTTCTATTAACACTGCACAGAAGTGTGGCTGTTTCTTCTGAACGCTCTGTAATTAAGTGGTTTGCATAAATCTGGTGAGCACACTTGCTATGGAAAACTTCACACGCCTTTTTTTTTTTAGTACACCATGTGAAATCCTTGCGAACACAAGGACCTTTTATTTATTGACAAGGGCAACAGTGCTTCTAGACAAGCAGCTCTCTTGTCCTTCTCAAAAATAAGAAAGAGAATCTGTTCCATATTTTGGTGCAGAGTAACCAGAATGAAAACTACGAATTGTGGGTTATTTCTCCTTTATTTTGTGAATACTTTCCATCCACCAGTGCAAATTACTTATGTAAACCAGCTTGTGCTTTCTGCAAGTGACCTGAAAAACAGAAATATTCTTATTTTTATTTTTATTTTTTTATTTTTTTATTCTTTGCCCCGGGGGTACAGGTCTGTGAATCATCAGGCTTACAAAAACAGAAATATTCTTAAGTTGTTCAGGATCAAGCATTACCTTACGGACCACACTGAGCCAAGTATTAACTTACCTGCCCTTGGGAATTTGAGATGAAATAAAGAAACTGGTGGAATGCTTTTTCCCTTTATCTGCATTCCTGGATGGGCAACTGTGTATTCATCTCACAACATGGGTTGAATGCCTCTGTGTGTGGGGCTGTGTGCTAGGCACACAAATAGGCCAGGAACCTGCCCTGGCCCTGCTCGTTCTTGCAAGGGAGCCGGACAGGTAAATAATTACAAAGCTGGGAGATGCGTGTTCTAATCAGGGACACCTGGCAGGCACAAGGGACTCCCTTAATCCAGAGACCCAGCAAACGATGAGAAGATGCAGATCATACCCAAACAATGCACTAATCTAAAATCTTTACTGATTCTAACCAACCCTGCCCAGCCTGTTACCATTTATTGCCTGTAGGCAAGGGTGGCCAAGGGCCATAAATGGGGTATTTTAGGGAGGGTCTCTGATGCAGGCAACTTTATTTTAAAAGAAGCTTTCCTGGGGAAGCGCTACCTTCTGGGCCTTCCATCATTTGGTCCAAGCCTTAGGATGGAGCCCAGGATCCCTGTCTTCAGAGACCACAGTGGGTTCATCTTGAATTTCCAATTAATAGTCATTTATCGAGGGCCAACTCAGTGTTTTTGGTGTCTATGTCACCTGCTCGAGGCGAATTTAGAGCAAAGCCAGTGAAGTTTGGAGCCCCTCACCTACCATGGCCTTTTCTAAGTTCTGGAGTTGGGGGGGGCGCGGGGAGGGGAGGGGGTGGCCCTAGGGATCTATTCACATGCTTGTGTGTTTTTGTAAATGGTGCAAATAAAATATTTTGGCGGGCGCCTGGGTGGCTCAGTGGGTTAAAGCCTCTGCCTTCGGCTCAGGTCATGATCTCAGGGTCCTGGAATCGAGCCCCACATCGGGCTCCCTGCTCGGCGGGGAGCCTGCTTCCCCCTCTCTCTCTGCCTGCCTTTCTGCCTACTTGTGATCTCTCTCTCTCTCTCTGTCAAATAAATAAATAAATAAATAAATAAATAAATAAATAAATAAATCTTAAAAAAAATATTTTGGCAACCATCAGTTGAAACATAGGTCTACTCTCTCTTTTTATTCCGGTTGTTCCTCCCTCAGGCTCCCCCTTGTCATGTGGTATGGGAGAGGCTGTGGGCATTTGGGGAGCTGCCTAAGAGGAAGCTGATTTATCGTTCTGGAAAACTCTCATCCCTTAGGATGGAGCCCAGGATCCCTGTCTTCAGAGACCACAAATACCTCAAACATCACAAACTCCAGGAGGTGGGAAAAAACCCATAATATTTATATAAACTCCCTGACGCATCCCTTACAATACCTTTTCCTACATATTTTGGCTATTTTTTTTTTATGTCGTCCTCATGTGATAATGGTTTGGTAACATACCTTCTTGTAAGAGTATAAAGATATTTTGATCTTTCCCCTAAAATGGTAGACAAAAAAACCCCTCCATTTTTTGTTGTTACTGTTTTATTGTTACTGTTGTTTTAAGTTTCTTTGAGCTTCAGAATTCATTATTTGTTGAAATCATGTGACTTTTTAGGACTACTGTCAGGTTCGGAGAAGCCTCTATTAAAGTGTCTTTCCTAAATGAGCTGTGAGCTTTGAGAAGATGTACCACGGCGAGCTTCAGACGCCACACATTGTAAATTCACTCTTGTCCCCTGCTAGCCTCATCCAGTGCTTGCTGGGTGTCGTGGGAGTTGTTCTCAGTAAGCTGGCCACATATGACCATGATAGGAGTTTGTGATGTTTGAGGCATTTGTTAGCTATTATTTGTAATTTGTCCTCATTTCTCATTTTGAATGAATCTTCATGGTTGTCCTAGTTTTGTTTTCATGACTTTACATATTCTTCCGCTCTGAAAGAGGCCCCCACATGGTAAGCTCCAGGTTCCACAAGATCTGAACCCAGCCCTGGTTCATGGCCACGTAGTCACAGTCTCCCTCATGCCCCTGAACGCTCCTTTTCTCCTCACATCTCCTGCTATGTGATTTTTCCCCTTGGAACACATGAGGGTGTTGTTGAAGCCCCGGCCAGAGCATCTTGACCAAGCCAGTGAGCCCGCAGATGCCATCTCTATGACAACTTGTACCTGTGACCAGCTCTGCAGTCTCTCCCCTGACTGAGGAGCCACTTCGCCTGGGGTGGCCAAGGACAGACAGAGGCAGGGGTACAAAGAGGCTCCATCTTCTTACCTCAGAGTACAGCTCTGAAGGTGCAATCTGTAGGCCAGAGCCCCCATGGACCAGGCCGAGGTGAGATCCTACTGCACACTCCTGCTCAGCTGCTTGCCTTTCCTGCTTCTGGTTCCCTCACCTTTTACAGGTTTTTCCTGAATCAATCACGAGCATCCAGATCAGGTGCTGACTGCATGTCTCGCCTATGATGTTCTCTCTCGCCTCCTCACTGGAATATAATGTCAAGAGAGCACGAACTTGATCTGTCTTGCTCACTGCTGCGTTTCTATTGCCTGGTGCTTGGCAGGTAATAATTACAGTAATAGGGGATGAGATGAATAAACAATGAATGAATATATAAATTCCAGTCACTCCACACATATTTCTCTAATCCTCATGGCAACCCCCAGAGAGGTCGATGCTTCTTTTGATTTACAAATGGGGAAGTGAGAACTTTGGTTAAGTGGCTTCCTCAAATTAAACCCCTGAGGAGAGCCTTGAGGCTCTGAGCCCAAGTGGCTCTCTGTTGGCCCCATCTTCTGACCTCAAGGGAAGGGATCCAGCATTTCCCTGGATCACTCTGACCCAGGCGTGGGTGTGGACCCCTCCCTGATCGGGTGCAGGACAGGCTGTACGGATGACAAAAGGCCATGTGTCACAGAGAATGATTCAGGGAAACTACAGCCAGGGCCTAACCTGAGGTCTTCTCCTCTGCACACTCCCTGTATGACCCAAAGGTCATTGCCCTGTGGCAAGGAACATCTCCCACCCCAACAGAAGTGCTCCAGGCAATTCTGTAACACGGAGGCCGAACGAGTGTGGACCAGATGAGGAGCCAAGAAAATATCCCTCCTTGCCCTGCCACGCAGACTCCTCCGGCAGTCTCTTCCCCAAACTGGTCTCTTCCCAGGGCAGCTGACTAGCTGACTAGGAGCCACTCCCTTCAGGGGACAGACTCGCTCACCTGCATGGGACCAGCAAGATTTGTTCATAATATCTGGCAATATATTTCCAAAATCGATGTTACTTACTCTTGATTATTCTTGAATATTTTAATTGAGATGTAATAGACATATACCATTGTGTAGGTTGAAGGTATACAATGTGTTGGTTTGATACGTTTATATATTGCAATGTGATTACCATCCTATCGTTAGCTAGCTCCTCTATCACATTGCATAATTATCAATTCTTTTTTGTGGTGAGAACAATTAAGATCTAGTCTCTTAACAACTCTGAGGTTTATAATACAACATCATTCGCTACGATCACCCTGCTGTGCATTAGTTCTCCAGAACTTACTATCTCCTAGTGTAACAACATCTTAAACAACATCTCCCCAACCCCCACCCCCCTGCCCAGCCCCTGGGAACCACCATTCTACTCTCTGTTTTTTGCAAGTTTGGTTTTTTTAGATTTCACATATAAGTGAGATCTTACAGTATTTTTCTTTCTCTGACTTATGTCACTTAGCATAATGCCCTCAAGGTCCATGCATATTGGTGCAAATGACAAGGCTTCTTCTTTTTCATGACTGATTAATATTCCATTATGTGTGTGCACGGATCACATTGTTTTTATCCATTCATCCATTGATTGGCACAGGTTGTTTCCTTATCTTGGCTATTGTGAATAATGCTGCAATGAATATAGAGGTGCAGATATCTCTTTGAGATTCTGATTCCAATTTCTTCATATATATATATATATATATATATATATATATATATATATATATGCCCAGAAGCAGATTGCTTGATCATACGGTGCTTCTATTTTTAATATTTGAGAACTGTTTTCCATAATGGCTGTAATATTTTATATTCCATAGTTTAAGGTTACCTTTTTCCACATTCTACTTATTTATTTTTATTTTTTAAGATTTTATTTATCTATTTTTTTAAAAGATTTTATTTATTTATTTATTTGACATACAGAGAGAGATCACAAGTAGGCAGAGAGGCAGGCAGAGAGAGAGGAGGAAGCAGGCTTCCCGCTGAGCAGAGAGCCTGATGCGGGCCTCGATCCCAGGACCCTGAGACCATGACCTGAGCCGAAGGCAGAGGCTTTAAGCCACTGAGCCACCCAGGCGCCCTTATTTATCTGTTTGACAGAGATTGAGAAAGAGAGAGAGAGAGTACAAGTTGGGGGGCTGGCAGAGGGTTAGGGAGCAGACTTTCCACTGAGCAGGGAGCCTGATGCAGGGCTCGATCCCAGGACCCCAGGATCATGACCTGAGCTGAAGGCAGACACTTAACCAATTTAGCCACCCAGGTGCCCTCTCACCAACATTTATTATCTCTTGTCTTTTCTGATAGTAACCATCCTAACAGGTGTGAGGTGATATCTCATTGTGGTTTTGATTGTCATTTCCCTGATGATTACTGATGTTGAGCATCTTTTCATTTGTCTTCTTTGGAAAAAATGTCTGCAGTTCCTTCTCCATTTTTTACCTTGGATTGTTTGGTTTTTTGCTATTGAGTAGTATGAGTCCTTTATATATTTTGGATATTAACCCCTTATTAGATAGATGGTTTGTGAATATTTTCTCCCATTCTGTAAGTTGACTTTTCAATGTATTGACTGTTTGCTTTGCAGAAGCTCTTTGGTTGAATGTAGTTCCTTCTTGTTTATTTTAGTTTTTGTTGCATGGGCTTTTGGTGTCTTATCCAAGAAACCATTGCCAAGATCTTTTCCACTACATCTTCTTCCAGGAGTTTTACCATTTCAGGTCTTCCGCTGAGAGCTTTGATCCATTTTGAGTTAATATTTGTGAGTGGTATAAGGTAGGGATCCAGTTTGATTCCTTTGCATGTGGATATCCAGTTTTCCCAAAACCATTAATTGAATCCTTTTTTAACTGTGTGTACTTGGAACCCTTATAAGAAAGTAGTTGATCATGTATGCATGGGTTTATGTCTGGGCTCTCTGTTCTGTTATTTACACTTGAAATAACTCTCTCTATCCCAAGCTCTGTGTTTTCCAGTTTCTTCGTAGAAAGGTTTCATAAAAGTTAGTAATGTGTTTTCATCCATGACCATCTTCTTACAGAATAGTAAAGCAAGATACATGCACTGAGTGTTTTTATAGTCTGGTTATGGGAATGAGATGAGCCCATATGAGACAGTTATTAGGTAGTACAAAATTAAATTGTAAATAAGAGAATTAAATTGTACATAGGAGGCTAAAGTCCTTCTGCCTGAACCTCTCAAAGGAGAGAGTGAGATCATTTGTCACTAGCTGCAGAAGCAATGAATTTCCTCTTGGATCTAGTTCACACATCACCTAAGGTGATAAGGGTGAGCTCAGGGTGCTGGCTGTCCAGGATCTGCTGTCCAGTCAGTGGGACTGGAGAAGTCACCCTCCCAGCATCTCCTGCCATTCTCTCATCCCACTCTCAACATCTGATTCTTCTTCCTGTCTTCCTACTTCCTCTACTTCTCTCTTTCTTCTCCTGGTTCTATTCATCTAACCCTTCTCTTTTCCTCTTTAGAATTTAATATTTGGTCATATAGTCTACTTAAAAAAAAAAGATTTATTTAGGGGCACCTGGGTGGCTCTTAACAGATAGTTAAGTGTCTGTCTGTGTTTCAGGTCGGGTCCTGGAATTGAGTCTTGTGTCAGGCACCTTGCTCGGTGGGGAGCCTGCTTCCCCCTTCCCCTCTGCCTGCTGCTTCCCCTGCTTGTGCTTTCTCTCTGTGTCAAATAAATAAATAAAATCTTAAGAAATAAAAATAAATAAAAATAAAAATAAAAGATTTATTTATTTATTTGAGAGAGAGAAAGAGAGTGCAATGGGGAGGGGCAAAAGGGAGAGGGAGAAAGAGTCTTAAGCAGACTCCATGCTGAGCGCAGACCCTGGGTGGGCTCAATTGTAAGACCCTGAGATCATGGCCTGAGCTGAAACCAAGAGTTGGATGCTGAACTGGTAATGCTACCCAGGCACCCTTCATATATTCTACTCCTGAGCCACTGCAATTTATAGAAGGGCAAGGGCTCCAGAGCCTCACAGACCTGGGTACGAACTCAGATCTGTGCCTTTTGGGCAAGTCATAGAATCTCTCAAAGCTCTGTCTCATTATTCGTAGAAGTAGGGATACAAATCTCTCTCATTATGTTATTTGAAGGGATAAATACAATGATAAATGTAAAGTGCCTGGCAGATAGCTGGCTCTCCTTAGACGATTATTTATCTCCTACTTCTTTTTTTCTTATTTTGTTTTTACAGTACTATGCATGCACTAGTCATTAAATAGATGCTTATTTAAAGAGTACTTAGGAGTTATTTTGGCAGACCCTCATTTACTAGGAATGACTGAGTTTGGGAATTATTTAACAACTGCTATTGTAACCCACTTTTTATTTCTGCCAGACACTGGGATTGGGGAAGTCCTCTTCATATGATGTTTGATATGACATTCCTCAAATGCATAAGGTAGGCATTACTTTTATTATTCAAGACACAACCTGTATTGCTCAGAGCCCACACTTCCTTTTACATATCAAGAAAGTGAGGCTTAGCAGTGTTGAGTAATTTTACATGAGGAGAATCTTGACCCCAGACCCAAATCCCAAACCACTAGGTTAAACTGTAGGCCATTTATTATTCATAATCCTCATGGCCCCATAAGGATAATTGAGCCCCGTAACTGGAGGATCATTTGTTTCCTGGGTGCAAAGTGAAACGATCTTTCTTAAAGACACTATTAAGTAATGTGCAGTTATCCAAAACGGAAAGATTTGAGACAGGGCCACACTGTTCTCATAGAAAATGATGAATATTAGGGGGTGTAGGAGATGGAAAAGCTAGGAGCATGGGAGGAAAATATATTGGGAGAGACTTTGTAGGGCAGCCCAGAGCTGGGAGATAGCAGAAAGGTCTAATGGAGAATTTTCCTCAAAATCCCCAGTAAGATTGATGTCCTCTGGTGTTCTGTGAGGAGCCTGTGCTTAGCCTGAGCGCTATTTCCAAAGCTGGAGAAGAGACTGCTCACAAGGACCCATGACATTTGGCTTACCAAGAAACAAACACCAGGCCACATTTTCCCCTTCTCTTTTCCCACTTACTTCCTTCTTGTGCATACAGACCTCCACAGTCCTGTCTTCCAGGCTCTTGCCCTTACTAATTCAGCTTCTGCTACAAAGTACTATAGTAGATCCTAGAAAGAAGTTGCATGTGGAGATGACAAGATTCTTGAGAAGTTCACTGGAGTCTCATGTATCCTTTGATGAAGATTCAGATATATGTGTGTTCTACTATATAATATAAATTAAGGGTATTGATATTTTGGTTATAGCAATCCCACCAAATTTTTTGTTGTTGGTAAAGATTTATTAATTTATTTAAGAGAGTAAGAGAGAGAGAGAATGAGCAAGCATACAGAGGAAGAGGGAGAAGCAGACTCCCTGCTGAGCAGCGAGCCTGACTCAGGGCTCCATCCCAGGACCCTGAGATCACAACCTGAGCTGAAGGCAGACAGTTAACTGGCTGAGCCACCCAGGTGCCCTGAGTCTGCATTTTTAATAACTTCTTAAGTGATGGCAATGCCACTGATCCACAGACCACATGTGGAGTAGCAAGGGTTTGGTATGCGGTAACTGTCTCCTCTCGTACATTTTCTGCCTGATACCAAAAAAACCAGTCACTGAAGAAGGATACCAGCAGAGCCTGTACATATGAACTCCTGAATTGACATTTTCTATATTTGGAGGGAGCTCAGGGAAATTGCGCTGCATTTACTTTACAAAGACTTGCTTTCCAAGATAGCTCCATATACCTGCATAGTCCACACTTTTGGCAATCCTGGTCCTCGTGCAACGATATTAAACTAAAGTTGTTTGTTTAGGTGTTTATATTATCCACAAGGACTGATTACAAATAGAATCCCTTTCTGTTAAAGTATAAACATTATTTTTCAGGTCTGGTTAAGGATTATTCACTTAGAGGCAGGGAATGGTCCTTTCCAACCCTGGAATTCCATGAAGTTAACTTCATAGTTGTTATTTCCCCGTGGTTCTGCCCTGAGATTGCAGTGAGAAGATATGTAGGCTGAGCTAGGCAGAATTCTAAGATGGGTCCCTTGATCCCCACTCCCTAATGTTCACACCTTATGTAATCCCCTCTTCTTTAGTTGGAGTGGGACTTGTGACCTGCTTCCAGCCAACAGAATATGGTGAAGGTGAAGGGCTATTGCAGAAGTAATTAAGGTCCCAAGTCAGTTGATTTTCAGTTAATTGTAAGGAAGAGTATCCTGGGTGAACCTGATTTCATCAGATCAAAGTCCTCAGAAGAGAACTAGATCAGAGATTCTCTGCTGCTGGCTTTGAAATACAGAGCCATGTTGTGAGAGCCTATGGAGAAGGACACGTGATAAGGCACTGCAGGTGGCCTTTAGAGCTGAGAGCACCCCCTTTTCAGAGCAAGAAAACAGGGACCTCAGTCATACAACCACAAGGAGATGATTCCGACAACAGTCTGAGAGATCTGAGAAGCAGATCCTTCTCCAGTCGAACCACCGAATGGTAACACAGCCTGATGGACACCTTTTTTATAGCCTTGTGACACCCTAAGCAGAGAACTCAGCTAAGCCATGCCCAGACTCTTGACCCACAGAACCCTGGGATAACAAAGTGTGTTGTCTTAAGCTGCTAAACTTATGATAATTTATTATGCAGGCATAGGAAACCGACATGGGTGCCTCATATTACACTTGCATTATTAAATCTTAATCTAGGGGTATTTGGGTGGCTTTGTCAGTTAAACGTCTGCCTTCAGTTCAGGTCATGATCCCAGAGTCCTGGGATCAAGTCCTGCATCTGGGTTCCCTGCTCAGTGAAGAACCTACTTTTCCCTCTCCCTCTGCCCCTCTGTCCCCCACCATGTGCTCTCTCTCTCTCTCTCTGTCAAATAAATAAATAAATCTTTTAAAAAAAATCTTAATCTTGGTCCATGCATCTCTTTAACAATCAAAATGCAAGTTAAAGCTCACCTACACTTCATTTTATCTGAACTCCCTAAAATAGAGGGAAGCTCTCATTTCACACATCCCTCCACACCCCCACCTTTCTGAATGATATTGCAGGCTGGCTGATGGTTGGCTGTGAACAACCATCACAGACCACAGAACAGACCATGGAACAATCCTTACACTTTGCCATGATTTTCCAGCTTTTACCAAGAACGACCTTGGCAAAAAGCCACTCAACGATATGCATTCTGGGCAATCCTGCTTGAAGTCCTGTTGGAGTGGGCAACTGAGGCTAAAATCTAAGTTTTTTTTAGTGAGACTTTCCAACACAGCATAGGCTCTGAGGACCTTAATCCATTTATTGAATCATTTAGCATTGATTATGGGCTCTGTGCAGTCCTAGGCAGGGAGAATATAAGATTGATGAAGATAGGACAATTGGCTTCAAGTTGCTAGGGAAGGTAGGCAAGAGAACCAATAATTACAATGCAATATGAATGAAAAGGGCAGTGGGTAAGTGAATATCCAGAATTTACAAGAGAAACTATGTCGCAGATCACTACACTGAAGCTTATTGTTTACTTATCTCTCCTAAGAGACTATGAAGGCAGCTGCTTCTTTTCGCTATTACTATTCTATATATTCCAGATACTTAGCAGTGCCTGCACATAGTAGATACTTCACATTGTACTTCATTGAAACTAAAACACCACTAATTAAGATCATATCATTATTTGATATCCCACCAGAAAGAAAAAGAGATATGCTGCTAATTAAACTAAAACATGCCGAAGATCATAAACAGATGATGATTTCAGAGATGTTGAAATGTGAGGAAAGAGAGAAGAGGGAGAGGGAGGAAGGGGGTTGGGCAAAATGGGTGAAGGGGATGGGGAGATACGGGCTTCTAGTTACGGAATGCATAAATCACAGGAATAAAATGCACAGCATAAGGAATATAGTCAGTGATATTAGAATAACGATGTAATGGGACAGATGGTCGCTACGCTTGCGGTGAGTACAGAATAATGTAGAAACTTGTCAAATAACTAAGTTGTACACATGAAACTAATGTAACATTGTGTATCAACTATACTCAATTTTTTTTAATTTGAGGAAAAATGCTGATCTTAGAATTGATTAACAGCAAGTAATCACCGAACTGTTTTTGTTGAATTTCTAGAGGGATTATAGGAGTAACAGAATAAAGGTTTCAGAGTGGATTTTCAAGGATATTATATTTACAGCATGTTATCCAGCATTGTGCCCTGGTGACTCACACCAGGTTGTCAGAAGAATGACCTCTTGAGTTCTTGGCCACAAGACAGACAAAGCTGCATGAAATATCTAAATAGCTCTAAGAGTTGTAAGGTCCTAAAGCTGTGAAAGAATGCAAGATCCCATAAAGTTTAAAAACATTTAATTATTACACAGAAAATACATTTACTTGCGTTAGGATCCCATCTAGTTCAAAGGTCTTTATTTACTTATTTATTATTATTTTTTTAAAGATTTTATTCATTTACTTGATATAGAGAGACAGCAAGAGAGGGAACACAAGCAGGGGGAGTGGGAGAGGGAGAAGCAGGCTTCCCGAAGAGCAGGGAGCCCAATGCGGGGCTTAATCCCAGGATGCTGGGATCATGACCTGAGCTGAAGGCAGACACTTGATGACTGAGCCACCCAGGTGCCCCCAAAGGCCTTTAGAGTTAGACAACACCACCACCACTACACACACACACACACACACACACACACACACACACACACACACACACACAAATCCACTATTGGATTGGACTGTGTCCTTCCTCTAATTTGTATGTTTGAAGTCTTAACCCCTAGTACCTCAGAATTTGAACTTGGATATAGAGTTATTGCAGATGTAATTAGTTAAGATGAGGTCATACTGGATGAGTAGGGAGGGCTCTTCCTTCAATATGCCTGATGTCCTTATTAAAAGGAGAAATTTAGACATAAACACATACTTGGGGAGAATACAATGTGAACACTGAAGGCAGAGATCAGGATGATGGTCCACAAGCCAAGGAATGTCAAGGATTGCCAGCAAACCAAACCATCAGCAGCTAAGAGAGAGGCATAGGACAAATTCTCCCTTGGAATGAACCAACCCTGCCGACATCTTGGTTTTAGACTTCTAGCCTCCAGACCTGTGAGACAATAAGTTTCTGCTGTTTCAGTGACCCAATTTGTGGTACTCTGTCATGGCAGCTCTAGCAAACTAATAGTTTACATGTTCTAAGAGCAAAAGAAATGCCACATCCAGTCACATGACAAGCCTGGGTGGAAATTGCAGACTTTGTGAGGAGGCAGAATTAAACAGTGTGAGTCAGGAGACAAGAAGCCTTTCAACATTTTGAAATCCATGACACAGTGTCTATAAAAAGACAGTCTGACAGTGAGAAGAATTGGTTGGGATGTCTGCAGCTCCAAGTCTCACATCTGACCAAAATCTCCAATCATGAGAATCCTATAATAACAAAGATGGTATTGGCATCTTAGTAGCTGGGCAACCACAGTTGGGGTGATCGCACCCTTGCCAGTTTTTCCATCCCAGGGAGATTAAAAATCTCATATAGAAAGATTTAATAGAATCAAAACGAAGATACTTGTATGTTTTATGTTAAGAAAGGATCTGTGTGTATTTGATATTTGCCAGGTAGCCTTCATTCTCTCATAGGACTTACTATCATACAAGCTGGAGAGGTACAGCTCTTGTGCTGACCGCCCCCCCAGAGTGGATCATTACATTTTTAGGAATTTTGTAAGCTATGAATAAACAATGTTCCAGTCCTTGCAACTATATGAAAATCTGAAATGATGGCTAGTCCTGTTGCAACCATTAGTGCTGAAGCTAAAAGGGGTGCCAATTTAGCCAATCTCATTGGTATGAGGGTGAGAAATCACTTAGTAGCAGATACATCAGATTTAATGACAATACTTTTATTGGAAAAAGAACAGGTTGGGATGCAATTCTTTTGGCCAAATCTTGGTTCAACTGCAACCATAGTTTGGTTACCGATACAAGAGTTGGGCAAAACTGCTCAAAGGCATTCTGTGAGAACTGATCGACTACATGGCATTTACAATAAAAAGTACTACATATGCTATTATCATTTGGAAGTTGTGTGTTATATGTATTTAATAGCATTTCTGTTCCCCTACCACCAGTTGTGACACATATACCACCACTGGGGGAAACCATTAACAAGTACTCAAATGATAAAATAAATTCAGGTGGTGGGAAAAGCCATGAATGCATTAACGCAGAGTGATATGGTGGAGAGTGACCGGTGGCTGGGGAAAGCTCATGGAGGGTGAAGGACTAGAAGTAGCCAACTCTGTGAAAATGGGCATATTTGGGGTAGAAGGAAGAGCAACTTCAAAGGCTGCATGGGAGGAAGGAATTTGTGCATTGCTGTTACTGCTGTTGTTAACAGAATCTGCACCTGTGACCCTGACTCCGAGGTCTCCACTCATTCCTTTCTTCCCCAACCTGGATCTGGGAACCACTCTGGGTCACTGTCCATTTGGTCCCATGGAAACAGCTGTGATTCCTGGCTTCCTCCATGAACTCTCAGAATTCTGTATGGTTTAGATAACAATGGAACCATACATTCTTTTTTTGTTGTTTTTCTTTGGTGGAATTCAAAGCCATGGAACCTATATTTTTCCATTTTCCTTGTTCTTTTTTTTTTTTAAAGATTTATTTATTTATTTGACACACACAGAGAGAGAGATCACAAGTAGGCAGAGAGGCAGGCAGAGGGAGAGGAGGAAGTAGGCTCCCTGCTGAGCAGGGAGCCCAATGTGGGCCTCGATCCCAGGACCCTGGGATCATGACCTGAGCCGAAGGCAGAGGCTTTAACCCACTGAGCCACCCAGGCGCCCCCATTTTCCTTGTTCTTAAGTTAACTTTCTTTTTTTTTCTAAATTTAATTTTATTTGTGAGAGCGAAAGAGAGAGAACAAAAGCAGGGCGGAAAGGCAGAGGGAGAGGGAGAAGCAGCCTCCCCGCTGGGTAGGGAGCCCAACACGGGCGGGGTTCTATCCCAGGACCCGGGGATCATGACCTGAGCTGAAGGCAGACACTTAACTGACTGAGCCACCCCAAATTAACTTTCTTATGCAAGTCTAAACTAATTCCATTTGAAGTCTCAGAACCATCTCCGCACTTTCTTCAAGTGTCTCATTGCTGGTGGGTTTGTCTAATGATGGGGTTAAAGACAAGCGATTCCTCTTCCCTGCCCTTTTTAAAATGTTTACACCCCAGGTTAGCTTTGGGAATTGAGAGCTCCTCAAGGACAAGGAGACACTTTGGGGCAGACTGACTTCCATACCTTTAGTAATCCCCTGATCTAGTCAGTCCTGGTGCCCCAGATCCAGGTCCTGCCTGCGCTCTGGGGGAGATGTTCAAAGGATGTTCCTTTTTGAGAACAACGGCACCACATTCAACTCTGAAATGCCAAGGCTCTCATTCATTTCTTAATGATAGTGCAAATGAATTGAATGTTTCACATTGTAGACTTTTAACTTTCCAAACATCATTAAACCAAACCATGACAGTGACACATTCCATCAACAGATAGGTTTCCTTGGCCGCAGCATGAAATAGCTAATTAGTAATTTAAAATCTGGTGCCTTGCCTTTCTCTGTTTTAGTTTACACTTTCTCCTCCGTAGGCTGAGGGGGCTGGCTCCTCTCAACGGCTGTCCTCAGGAGCACTTCCTTTCTTGCCAGTGCCTCTGTGCAAGTCCCGCAGTGTTTAACTTCACTTGTGAAATTATCAACGTCAAGTTGATCGCTGACATTAGAGCCAGCTGCTTAAAGCGTCAGTGCAGCTGCCTTGCGGAGGAGAACCAGATCGTATCCCTGCTCCTTGTTCGACAAGAAAATGCTGACTGTGAACCAAGGGGCTCAACACACTTCATTTTTGCTCCTTTCGCCACCAGCTCAGATTTCTATAGCATGAAACCTATATTCAGGAATCTGAAACCAAAAGCAAAAATGTACCCCTGTTTCTGAAAAAGAGCTCTCTTACTCATGGATCTCAGGATCTGTTTTTTTAATTTTTCATTGTATGACTCACAGAATTTTAAGGCACCACCCAGGAGGGCCCCATTCACTTGGGTAATTAGGTTCCTCCTGTGTTAAAAACAACAGTTCCTCCTTCCCAATGGCTGAGGACAGCCCAGTACGATCAGATCTGAGCAATCCTGTCCCGCTGTGAGGCTTCCCTTTCACCTTCTTCTGGCCTAAAGGACCCAGAGACTGGGTTTTAAAGATGCTTCAAGTGGAACAAAAGAAAGAATGGAACAGGCCCAGACAAGGCCACCTCACCGAGGCTGGAGCAGAAATGAGGCTGAGGGAAGGCACTCCCGAGAGCCCTAAGGTTCTTTCATCCTTCTTAGCCAGGGCTCTGACCGTCCATTGTTTCTGTAAGGTCCTGCATTAAAGCAGTTTTGAGGCAAACATCACTGCCTCAGGGCAAGGGAATATATTTGCCAAATATGTAATTAAAAAAAAAAAGCTATGTATGTGAGGGGAGTGACAAGTTCTTCTTTCTTTCTTCTCATTGTCCTTCTCTTTCTTCGTTGGTTTTTAAAGACTGAAAAAAAAACCCCACAAAAAAATCCTACCTTTGCCAGAGAGTGTGGTTTCACCAATCCCCCCACCCCCACCCTGCTGTTCCAGTCTCTCCGAACTGTCAGTCAAAACCGAACAACAGACCTTGGCCGTGAGTCAAAAGGGAAAACAAAATGTCTTTTAGGACACACTTGGACATGTGTTGGATGATTTAGTAAGATCATGGTCCCTTGTCTCATTTTCTAAGACTTCCTGAGTTCATTTTTTATCCTTTTCTCATCATTTTCTTCTAACGGCCACAATATTACCTTACCTTTTCCCCCCTCTCTTTTCACCAAGTGTACTCCACTGGTAGAGTGACTGGCCAGTAAGTTCAAATAAGAAAACAGGAAAATCCCTTTCTAAAGAGAAAACCAAGCTGTGAGTGGAACAGGGGGTGAAGTGGCTACCACGGTCCTGGTTCTCAAGCTGGGTGCCGAGGCACCCCGGGCTGCTGCAGCAAACTCGTGGGCCCCTCACAGGGTATTTACAAAACCTCAGAGAAGGACAGCTCTCCTCGGCATCCATCAGAGGTCACCCCAATTGTAGGCTCAAGGTAGCTCCTAGAAGCTCTTATGGCATAGCATTCCTTCCCATAATGACACACGCTTGTGAGGCTGGGGTCACTGGGCTGCCAAACACCACAGTGTAGAACAGGGAAGGAGGGCGCTGCTGTCCAGTCTGTTCAAATGAACTAGCAGGCCCAAGATGGAGCCGCTCCTGCTCAGGTGTCACGTCAGCAGACTGAGACTTAGATCATTTTTACATCCCTGTGAATGTTCTGCTTGACTGGAAACAGTACAAAAGTCCACCCCCCTCCAATCCCCTGCCATCCATGTTTCACTTTTCACAGTCTGGGTTACCCACATCCTGAATTAGTAGATCCTACTCTGATGTGAGGTCAGAAGGTCAATAGTAGCCTAACACTGTCACAGCACTTTTGTCATTCACGTCACCTCCTCTCATCACGTGGGCTTCTTATCGTCTCACATCAGCTCAAGAAGAGTGAGTACAGTGCAATCAGATATTTTGAGAGAGACCACATTCACATAACCTTTACTACAGTTTATGATTATATTTGTTCTATTTTATTATTACTTGTTATTATTCTCTCACTGTGCCTAACTTATAAGTGAAACTTTATCATAGGTATGGATATAAAGGGAAAAAACGGTGTATATAGGGTTTGGTACTATCCACAGTTTCACACATCCATTGGGGGTCTTGGAATGTATCCCTCACAGATAAGGGGGTGACTACTGCATATCCAGTCAGCCAATCCTCAAATGCTAAGCCAACACTGGGCTTTATACTTGTAGTTTTGTTCCTTATTTATTTTCTATTTTTCTATTCCTTCTTATTCTTTAACCTCTTAAAAATAAGTGCATCTTCAGAATCCTTCTCAACCCAGGGCATCCATAGCCAGTGACCCATCAGAGGTGACACATGAGATAAGACCTTGTTCGCCCTGTTCTAAGTCTAATTTTCAGCTTTCTGGTCTCAAAGACTCAAAATATCTCATTCTGTCAAAATGATGACAGGACCTGTGATGAAACCTGGTCCTGTGGGGTGCCTGGGTGGCTCAGTGGGTTAAGCCTCTGCCTTCAGTCATGATCTTAGGGTCCTGGGATTGAGGCCCTCGTCGGGCTCTCTGCTCAGCAGGGATCCTGCTTCCCCCTCTCCCTTTGCCTGCCTCTCTGCCTACTTGTGATCTCTCTCTGTCAAATAAATAAATAAAATCTTAAAAAAAAAAAGAAAGAAAGAAACCTGGTCCTGTGCACACAGACTTATGCTTCTAAAATGAGGGGGAGCCACTGTAGGAGCTCAACTCCATCTCCAGAACCCCTCACCTCCCCGCTACCTGCCTTGATATTTCATTGCCCTCCCCCATCCCCCATTCCTTGAACCGTCCTGCACCAGGAGTTAGTGTTTAACCTCCCTCTGCCCAGCACTCCTCATCGCCTCAGGACTCACTTTACTGGTTTTGGTCTCAGCAACCTTCCATGACATGGCTCGTGGCGTCTGGGCCCTGATTTCTCTGGGTCTTGTCTAGGAGCCCACGGCTACCCCCTCAAGGCACCTCAGGGCTCACCCCTCCTGTGATGGTTAATTTTATGTGTCAATTTAATGGGGCTGAAGGGGTGTCGAGATAGCTGGTAAAACGCTGCTTGGGGGGGGCTATCTATGAGGGTGTTTTCAGAAGAGGCCAGGATTTGAAGAGGCAAACTTAGTAAAGATGACTCTCTGCAATGTGGGCATCATCCAACCCATGGAGGGCCCCAAATAGAACAGAAAAAGGTGGAGAAAGGATGAATTAGTTTTTCTGTTGGAACTGAGATGTCTGTCCATCTTCTGCCCTTGGACGTGGGTGCTCTTGGTTCTGGCTTTTAGACTCAGCTGGGAACTTACATTAACTCTCCAATTCACAGGGCTTTGGACTTAGACTGAATTATACCACCAGCTTTCCTGGTTCTCCAGCCTGCCGATGGCAGATGATGGACTACTGGCATCCACTGCCTCAAGAATGAGTTCTTGGGGTACCTGGGTGGCTCAGTGGGTTAAGCCTCTGCCTTCGGCTCAGGTCATGATCTCAGGGTCCTGGGATCGAGGCCCGCATCAGGCTTTCTGCTTAGCAGGGAGCCTGCTTCCTCCTCTCTCTCTGCCTGCCTCTCTGCCTACTTGTGATCTCTCTCTCACTGTCAAATTAAAAAAAAAAAAGAATGAGTTCTTATAATAAATCTCTCTATAGATCTCTATATTTATAGTACTGGTCCTGTTTCTCTGGGGAATCCTCAAACACCTCCCCAGTACTCTGCTTCAGGGCAGATGGTTTGGATTAGACCTGAGATTCTCAGATTTGGGGGAATTCACTCAAACTAAGCGATCTCGTTGTGAAGCCTTATGTGCCATGCTGGGGTGGATAGATTTAGTCAGTGGACAATTGGAGGTTGCTCAGGTCTATATTTGAGAAAAATAATTTGGGTGGTAAAATGATGGATAGATCAGAAAGAGAAGAGGTCTTGTGAGAAAGCGCCAGATACTTTCCCTGCCTGAGATCTTAATTCTAAGCCAGTCACAGAATGGGGTCCTATGGCTACACAGCAATCTAATGTCAACCGTGGACAGGAGAGAAATTTAACATCCACTCAAGAAAGGACATAATCCTTCTAGGCCCTGTGTTGGTCAGGTCCCGTCTACGCTATGTTGTTCAGTTCCAAGAGCAACATTTTAAAACAGGAAACATTATGATAGTCTATCCTTAACCAAAAATTAGTGAGGCCTCTCTTAGCCTTTTTTCTTTTCTTTTCTTTTCTTCTTTTTAAAGTAGGCTCTAGGCCCAGCATAGAGCCCAGACCGGAGCCCAGCTCAGGGCTTGACCTCACAACCTTGAGGTTAAGACCTGATCTGAGACCAAGAATCAGATGGTTAACTAAGCCCAGGCACCTCTTTTCTGAGACTTTTTGATAAGGCCTCAACCTTGGCCCCAGTCCTATCTTTGGCCTACCCAGCCCCTTAGCCCTATTGGAGCAAGGATCCTGCTAAATCCCACCCTTGATGTCTTCTCTTAGCAATTTTCCATTGACTGACCCCTCACTCAGCTCATTGGCTGTAAGTCCCCAGATTTGGAGCTGAGCTGAATCTCTCACTCACTTACTACAATACCTCAATTGCAGTGGCCTTGAGTAGAGCCTTCCTCGCCACTGTAACAAGTGTTAGAAAAATAGTTTTTTTCTTTATTTAAAGAGCTTATTTATTTATTTATTTGAGAGAGAGAGAGAGAGAGAGAGGGAGAGCACGAGCACACCCATGAGCAAGAGCACAAGCAGGGGAAGGGGCAGAGGGAGAGGGAGAAACAGACAATGCGGGGCTCTGTCCCAAGACCCTGGGATCATGACCTGAGCTGAAGGCAGATGCTTAACTGACTGAGCCTCCCAGGTGCCCCAGTACATTTGACTCTCCATCCGAAGGCTGATATTGCCAAGGAAAACATGATTACTTTTGTAAAGCTATAGGTGATGATTTGTAAGAGCACAGTAACAGATTTATTCCCCCCTTCCTAATCCCAGATGTCCCTACCTAGTGCAGAACCTGATATAAAATACTCAGACAGTGTTTGTTGATTTCAATTAGATTTCAGAAAACATTAGAGGGTAGTCATTTGTCTTTAAATTCAACAGCCATAAGAATAAAAATAGCTGTTTGCCAACCGCCCAGGCATTTTCTGTGCACTGTTTGATTTTAAGGCTCCGAGCCACCCTGCCTAGTAATTACCGGCTCCATTTGACAGCGGAGAAAACAGAACCCCGGGAGGTACGCAGCTGGGTGGTAAGCTCTTCCGCTCCTGGTGCCTCTGTACACAGATGTATGCAGAAGTGCCCCGATGAGCCGACCTCAGCTGTACTCGGGCGGCTGAGATTTGGCGCCAGGTCTATCTGACCATAAAGTGCATACAGCTTCCACCACTTTCTCCAAGAATGAGGCATTCGTCTGTGTTAAGTCCTGCATGGTAAGCAGGGAGGGAGGTTTCTGTCTTTAGAAGCCGACTGAATTGGACCAAAAAGAGAGCAAAATCCACGCATGGTGTGATAGAGGACAGCTTCTGGGGAACAGGCTGCTGAGTGCTGTGTTCACTTACTCAGCACTGTGTGTGGGTCGGGCGCTGTTCAGTGTCCTGGGAATACAGCTGCGGGGCTGGCATTTGGGTTCAGATCCTTGGCTTTATAGGCTTTCATTTTTGTGGTTCTGATAAGTTTTTTGAAGATTATTTGGTGTGCTGGACCCCAGACAAGTCTATTTGATTTAAACACAGTGAGAAACTCATGATTTCTTTACAATGTGATGGATCATTGAGGTAACTTGAAATAATAAGGAATATGAGGATGTTATGCATGATATATCTGGTTTTAGTCATTTTTGTACAAAGTTGGAAAATGATAAGAAGTCAAGTAAATCATTAAAATCACCTATAATCCTATCGCCGGCAATGACGACCACCCGTGTCTTACACACACACACACACACACACACACACACACACACACACACACACACACACACCTGCCTTTCTTTAAAAACTGGGATCATTGTCTCAACTTCTTTTGTTTTGCTTTTTTAAATAAAATCAGCTGCCCCCTCCCTGACATAAACAAAATCTATGCATATTGTAAGGAAACCAGAAAACACAGAAATGCATAATAAGAAAGTATTGCTATTTTGTCAGGGAGTCTAAAAGGATAGTTGTGGAGGATTGCCCCTCTTTTGTAGGGTTGGGGGGGAAAGGAGGGATGAAACTCCATTTCTCTCTCTCCTCACAGTACTTAAGATAGCATATTGTGGGTTTTTCACACTGATCTATTCTCCAATTCTCTGCTGACACCAACTGAGTATCCTATAATTCAATTCAATTCAGCCACTATCTGCCTGGAGATAGTGTCAGACCCCACAGATTAAGAGCTTAGTTCCACAAGACTGCCCTCCCTTCATTTAAAAAAAAAGTCTTATTTATTTATTTGCCAGAGAGTGAGAGAGATAGATAGAGAGAGAGAGAGAAAGAAAGAGAGCGAGTGCACACAAGCAGGGGAAGAAGCAGGCTCCATGATGACCAGGGAGCCCAATGTGGGACTTGACCCCAGGACCCTGGGATCACGACCTGAGCTGAAGGCAGAGGCTTAACAGACTGAGCCACCCAGGCATCCCAAGATTGCTCTCCCTTCAGACACCAATCCCAAGTATTGGGTCCCGAGGCTACCCACAACTCTGTCCGACTTGGCTACAAATCAGAGGTTCCTATGACTCTCCTGAAGTTTGATAATTTGCTAGGATGACTCACAGAACTCAGGGAAACATTTACATATGTCAGCTTATTATAAAGGATGCAATTTAGGATTAGCTAGATGGAAGAGATTCCTAGGGCGAGGTGTGCATGGACCTCACAAGCCCTCTCCAGGCATGCCACCTTCCCAGCAGGTGGATGTGTTCCCCAACCTATCCGAACCCCTCCAGTTAGGACTTTTTGGAGGTTTCATTATGTACACATGATGATTAAATCATTGGCCATGATCGCCTCTCCCCTTCTCCCCTCCTTGGAGGTGGCGGTGCAAAGGTAGGACTAAAGTTCCAACCCTCTAATCATACAGCCGAATCCTCGGAAGACCAGCCCTCATCCTTTTTAAAAGTCACCTCATTAACATAAATTCATTTGTGGTTGTTAGGGGCTTGTTAGGAATCACACACAAAAAAATGCTCCTTTCACATTTCACACTCCAGAGCTATTTCAGGAACTGGGGACAAAACCTAAATATTTTAACAAAAGCTTTCCTTTCTCCTCTTAGGACTTAGGAAATTGCAGAGGCTTGAGGAGTTCTGTGCCAGGAACTAGGAAGGAAGACCAAATATATATTTCTGACTGTCTGACAATACCACAAGGGCCACAGTTGGGAGAGGATGTCTTTAGGGACGTGCAGAGCTGGAGCACTGGGTCGGGAACGACTTCCTTCTGCTCAGGGTGTGTGCGCATCAGCTCTGCTTTCTGTGCCAAAGCTGAGATCATCCTCACGCCAGAAAGAGGAACCTGGTGGGCGGTCCAGTCAGGACAAGGCTTATCAACAGAAAAAAGTGGAAAAGCTGGCCTGGAGAAGCAGAGGAGGGAGACAGGCTTCGCAGTGTGGCTTCTGACAAGTGGTCAGAGTCCCAGGACACTAGCCCCCATGTGGACCATGGAGCAGAATCAGACCTCTGCCTCCTGGTAAAGATGCTATTGGCGGGTGGTTCTCATCCTTGAACTTGCATTAGAATTACCTGGAGTGATTGTTAAAACACAGGTTGCTGGCTTCACCCCCAGAGTTTCTGAGGCAGTAGGTTGGGAGTGGGCTTGAGAATTACAATTTCCAAGAAGCTTCCAGGTAATGTCAATACTGCTGGTCTGGGGACCACACTTTGAAAACCACTGTGGTAGACCAGAGAAAGAACCAGAACATTCTAGGTAACGCCAAGGAGGTAACTATTCAGGATAGCTTGAAACTCACAGAATGCATTTAAGGGTAGGGGCTAAGAAATAAGAAAGAACTTCTCCTGGGGTGCTCCACATTTGGAGGCAGATCCTGGTAAAATGAAACATCCATCTTTCTTTCTTTCTTTCTTTCTTTCTTTCTTTCTTTCTTTCTTTCTTTCTTTCTTTCTTTTCTTTCCTTTTTTTTTTTTTAAAGATTTTATTTATTTATTTCACAGAGGGAGAGAGATCACAAGGAGGCAGAGAGGCAGGCAGACAGAGAGAGGGGGAAGCAGGCTCCCCGCTGAGGAGGGAGCCCGATGAGGGCCTTGATCCCAGGACCCTGAGATCATGACCTGAGCCGAAAGCAGAGGCTTTAACCCACTGAGCCACCCAGGCGCCCTCCACCTCTCTTTCTTTCTTTCTTTCTTTCTTTCTTTCTTTCTTTCTTTCTTTCTTTCTTTCTTTCTTCTCTTTCTTTTTCTTTCTTTCTTCCTTCCTTCCTTCCTTTCTCTCTCTCTCTCTCTCTCTCTCTCTCTCTCTCTCTCTCTCTCTCTCTTTCTCTCTCTCTCTCTCTTTTTTTGTTAAAGACTTTACTTATTTTACCCCTGGTGGTAGGTATTAAGGAGGGCATGTATTGCATGGAGCACCGGGTATGGTGCATAAACAATGAATCTTGGAACACTGAAAAAATAAAATATAATAAAAAAAAAGATTTTATTTATTTGAGAGAGAAAAAGAAAGAGAGAGAATGAGGGGGGTGAAGGACAGAGGGAGAAGCAGACTCAGGGATGATCCCTGTGACTCCGGGATCATGACCTGAGTCAAAGGCAGATGCTTAACCAAGTGAGCCACCCAGGTGCCCCTAGACAAAGTATATCAATAGACCAAGGTCAGTGCACGACCATAGACTCTCTTGGGTGACAATCTTTGTGGTTAGCCCAGCCTCTCAACCAAACACACGGGGTGGGGACTAACTGATCGGCAGGACTAGAACTAGGAAGACTAGGAGGGTGTGCAATGGGCCGGGAATGGTAAGACTGAGTAGGACATACGACTTGTACTTTTTTCCTTTTTTTTTTTTAAATATTTATTTATTTATTTGAGAGAGAGAGAAAGACAAAGTAAGAGAGTGTATGGCAGAGGGAGAGGGAGAGAGAGAATCTCAAGCATGCTCCACACTGAGCTCAGAGCCTGTCTCGGGGCTAAATCTCATCCTCCTGAGATCATGACCTGAGCAGAAATCAAGAGTTGGATGCTTAACCCAGTGAGCCATCCAGGCGCCCCATGACTTGTATTCCTAATATGTCCTGAATTTTGGTGTTTTATCATTGTCCCTATAGTGGCTAGAACTCTCTCTCTCTCTCTGTCTTTTTAAGATTTTATTTATTTGTCAGAGAGAGAGAGCGCGAGGGAGCGAGAGAGAGCATGAGCAGGGGGAGGGGCAGAGGGAGAAGCAGGCTCCCTGCTGAGCAGGGAGCCCGATGAGGGACTTGATCCCAGAACCCTGGGATCATGACCTGAGCTGAAGGCAGACGCTTAATAGACTGAGCCACCCAGGCGTTCCTGGCTAGAACTCTTTTAAGAGTGTGTGAATGAGTGTGAGCATATACATACGCTGTTGGAGGAGAGTGGCATAGAAAACCTTTTCCTAGTTCTGCAGTCTTTTTGGCAGAAAAATTACTTTTTGAATGACAAGAGGGATGGCAACCAGAAAAAGGCAGATGAATTAAGTGACTTGGTCAGGAAAGAAAGGAGAGGGGAGTGAGAAAGTCTGGGGCAGAGAAATGGGCCTCAGAGCCCAGATGGACACATATCTTTAAATATTCTAAAAAGACATATCTGGATGCCTGGATGGCTCAATCGGTTAAGAATCTGCCTTTGGCTCAGGTCATGATCCCAGGATCCTGGGACCATGTCCCTCGTTGGGCTCCCTGCTCAGCGGGAGGTCTGCTTCTCCCTCTACCTCTCCCCCTGCTCATGCTCTCTCTCTCTCTCTCTTTCACATACATAAATGTATCTTAAAAAAAAAAATAAGAAGACAGATCTTTAGGATTATCTTATTTAACCCTTGGGGCAAAAATGGGACAAATAAGTGAAATTAGAGGGATGCTAATTTTGAGTTAATAGATGAAGCATGTTTTTAATAATTAGAGCTATCTGGGCATAAAATGGATTGCACAAAATACTGAGTTTCCCTAAAGGAACATATGTAAGAATATTAATAATAACAGAATCTTAGAAAAGGAAAATTTTCAAAAGAGATAAAACTATGGGGTTCTGGGTAGCTCAGTTGGTTAGGCATCTCCCCTTAGCTCTGGTCATGATCCCAGGGTCCTGGGATTGAGTCCTGTGTCGGGCTCTCTGCTCAGTTGGGAGTCTGCTTCTCCCTCTGCCTCTGCTCCTCTCTTTGCTCATTCTCTGTCTCTCCAAATAAATAAATAAATAAATAAATAAATAAATAAATAAATAAATATCTTTTAAAAGAAAAGAAAGATAAAATTATAACTTTCAGATATAGAATGAAAATATATATTAAAGATTCTATTTAACTCATCATTTACTGAAGGAATCAGGGGGATGTTATAAGTGATTCAGAGAAGAATCCAATGGAACTAGAGGGTATTATGCTAAGCGCAATAAGTCAATCAGAGAAAGACAATTATCATATGATCTCTCTGATATGAGGAATTTGAGAGGCAGGGTGGGGGGTCATGGGCGGTAGGGAGGGAAAAAATGAAACAAAATGTGATCGGGAAGGAGACAAACCATAAGAGACTTTTCATCTCATAAAACAAACTGAGGGTTACTGGGAGGTGGGAGGGTAGGGATAGGGTGGATGGGTTATGGACATTGGGGAGGGTTTGTGCTATGGTGAGTGCTTTGAAAGATGTAAGCCTGATGATTCACAGACCTGTACCCCTGGGGCAAAAAAACAAACAAGAATCCAACAAGCAGACTTATTTCTAGATCAGGAATATTGAAATGAATTTGCAAGTAGACACAGACCTGGCTTTTGTCATTCCATCACTGGGAAGAATATCTTTGCATGTCTCTGGACAAAAATACTTGTATTACTCTCGGATTTCTAGAACTCACAGAGTTGTAAAATAGCTTAGTTAAAACAAAGTGCACATCCCTATAGAGCCAGAGCGTTTCTGGTCGCTCCAGCATTTTGTTGAAAGAATATCCAGTCTTTTCTTATTTCAAAGCCTTAAATTTTTCCTTATTGTTTTTCCTTTTCCTTAAAAAAGCTTGCAGTATCCGATTAATGAGCATCATTCTCAAAAATGACTTTGCAGGCCTCAGTTGGAATAGATTTCCCCAATTATATCCTGAGAAAGAAGGATATATATATATATATATATATATATAATTTTAAGATTTTATTTATTTACTTGTCAGAGAGAGATTGAGAGAGAGAGCACAAACAGGGAAGTGGCAGGCAGAGGGAGAAGCAGGCTCCCCGCTGAGCAGGGAGCCTGATGCAGAACTCAATCAGAGTTCTGACCTGAGCCAAAGGCAGACACTTAACCAACTAAGCCACCCAGGTGTTCCAAGAAGGATATATTCTTAGAGAATCTGTTATCAGAGTCCTCTTGTTGCTGTAACAAATTATCACAAATTTTGTGGCTTAAAATCGCATAAATTTATGATCTTATGGTTCTGAAGTTGAGAAGTCTCAAAGGATCCTATGAGCAAAATCCAGAGGCTCCATTCGTTCTGGAAGCTCTAGGAAGGGTGTATTTCATTGCCTTCTCCAGTTTCTAGAGGCCACCTGTACTCCATGGCTTGTGGCCCCCCTGGCCCTATCTTCACAACAAACAGCCTAGCCTCTTCAAATCTCTCTGTCTCTGAGCAGAAAGTAGTCAAATAGACAAACATAAAAGACTAACAAACCAGCTAACAGAGAATAGATCTCTATAATCCTATAATCCCTTTGCAAAATCAATACATAGTTAAACCATAAACTAAATTCCCAGTCATGCTGTCACCACTGGGGAAAAATTGATTGGCTGTAAACAAATCAAAACACAAAATGAATAGAGATCCAATTAAAATTAGAAAACCAGGAAGCATGCAGAGTTCTATTGCCACCTTAAGTTTACCTCTAGAACTCAAGAAAAGATGTGCTTGGATTTATACTGCATGTGAGACACGCATTTCTGTGGGTGGAGCTTACCTGGTTGTCAGGTGAGTCTACTGGGTACCTACTGGAAGGCTGCCAAAGCTGCTAAAGGATAATTTTTTTAAAAAGATGAAATCTTTTTTTTTTTTAAAGATTTTTATTTATTTATTTGACAGAGAGAGACAGATCACAAGTAGGCAGAGAGGCAGGCAGAGAGAGGGGTAAGCAGGCTCCCCGCCGAGCAGGGAGCCCGATGTGGGCCTCGATCCCAGGACCCTGAGATCATGACCTGAGTCGAAGGCAGAGGCTTTAACCCACTGAGCCACCCAGGCGCCCAAAAAAGATGAAATCTTGACTCTCATTCGGATAGCAAATAAATAATGGGTTAAAGATTTCATTTTAACTCATGACTTACTGAGGGAGACAGATGTTACAACCAGCTCAAAGGAGAATCCAAAGAACAGACATATTTAGAATGAGAAATATATTTTTTAAGGATTTTATTTATTTGAGAGAGAGAGTGACTGAGAGAAAGAGAGACAGAGAGCACAGCTGAGGGGAGAAGTAGAGGGAGAGGGAGAAGCAAGCTCCCTGCTCAGCAGAACTCAATCCCAGGACCCTGAGATCATGACCCGAGTCAAAGGCAGTTTCTTAACTGACAGACACCCAGGCGCCCCAGAGATGAGAAATACTGAAAAGAATTTACTAGTGGATACAAAACTGACTTTTTTACAGTGGGAAGAGGGTTGTTCCTTCACCAGACAGAATTTATCTGCACGTCTATAGTCAGGAATTATTCACAATGCTATCAGTTTGCTCTGAGGGAGAGAGTATGAAATAGCCGAGCCACATCCTTGAAGGTTCTGGCATTCCACTGAAAGCCTGTGCCAGTAGTCTCCTTCGCTTATTTCAAAGTCTTAAGTGTTTCCTTTCAGTCTCATTGACTCAATTCTTCAACAATAATACATTTTTACACAACGAGAGGCTGAGGTGGTTAAGTGTGCGGACTCCAGAGTCATGCTGCCTGGACCTAAGGCCAGGGTCAGCCATTTTTAGCTGTGCCTCTTTGGGCAAGTGACTTGACGGTCAGCAAACAACAGCTCAAGGGCCAAATCCAGCCTGCTGCCTATTTTTGTATGGCCCTTGAGCTCAGAGTGGTTTTTATATTTTTAAATGATTGGGGGAAGAAAATCAAAAGAAAAATAGTATTTCCTGACACATGGATGTTATAAAATTCGAATTTTGATGACAAGTTTTATTTGAGTACAACCATATTCATTTGTTTACGTATTGTCTGCTGCTGCTTTCATGCTTGAACACAGTCGAGTAGCTCTGATGGGGACCAGATGGCCTGCTGAGCTTGAAATATCTCCTATCCAGTTCTTTATGAAAAAAGGTGGCCCATCTCTGCATGCTCTCCAATAAACGTCTGGAAGACTCAGTTCGCTCGTCTGAAAAATGAGGATAAAAATGGCACCTATTTCATGGTGAAAATTAATGGATATAACATGTGGAATGACTTCTGATGGTGCCTGTGATCCAGTAAGCCCTCAAGAAGACTTGGTTAATCAGAGTCCCTCCCCCAAATTGTTTAGATAGATGTGGAGATAGAACTGTTCCCTCTTTCTTTTGGGGTCACGAAGGTAGGGTGTTTAATAAGCCCAGAATTGTCTCTAGTCATACCTATCTCCCTGCCTCCCCATTCAAGACAACAACAAACACTAACTCAGCTTCCATGTATTGAGCCCATTCGGTGTGACTTCCTACATCTATTAGCTCAATTCATCTTTCCAAGAATCCAATACAGTAGGCATTGCTACTATTTCCCCCATTTACAGAGACAGAAACCGAGACTGACAGCAGTTAGGGAACCTTTCCAGGTGAGTGGTAGGCCCGGATTCAAGCCTCTGCAGGCTGACGGAAGAGCCAGGAGCAGGTACATGGAAGACTGGCCACCCGAGGAGGCCAGTTTACTGGAAGAGGCTAGAAGCAAGAAAACAGCCCTGCCAGCAGCCCTTGGCCTCCGCTGGCCACTCATTTTGTTTCATTTTGTTGGATCGAAGCTAGTGAGAGTTTGCTTTCTGTCGCCAGGGACAGAAATAAACTGAGGAAACTAAAAGATGAAAATAGCACAGGTCTGTCCCCATGGTAGCTCGCAAGACGCCGAGGGAGAGGGACAAACACAGAGCACGAGGGGCTACAGTAAGGGCATGCTCTCAGTGCTGCGGGGCCCGAAGGGAGCCTCAGGTCAGCAATCACCAGACGTGCGCCTTCCATGTGTCCAGCCCCGTGCTGGATGCCCTTTGGTGGCTGGACGTCTTTACATTTTTAACAAGATGGCAGCGTGTGGGCCATTTATTTGTGCCATTTGTGTGTTGGCTGTCAGGTACCCCTGTCTTACGCAGAGTTTAATTACGACTGTACTATGCCAACGACGCTGCGGTGAGGCCCGCAGGTGGGCTAGGGAAAGCACTCACTAAAGTATAAAAATGTCATTCAAAGCAGCCAGGTGTCTTTCCACTAATCAAATTACATCCGTGCTTGGATTTTAAACACTAACTCATTAAAAGGGGCCCCACTTCTACCTAGCTTCCTTTCACAAGGCAGGTAGTTCTTTTTTTTTTTTTTATACAATGTTTTTTTTTTTAAAGATTTTATTTATTTATTTCACAGAGAGAGATTACAAGTAGGCAGAGAGAGAGGAGGAAGCAGGCTCCCTGCTGAGCAGAGAGCCCAATGCAGGCCTCGATCCCAGGACCCTGAGATCATGACCTGAGCCGAAGGCAGAGGCTTTAACCCACTGAGCCACCCAGGCGCCCACAAGGCAGGTAGTTCTTTAGCAGCAATTATCTGTTGTTATACACAAATAATTGCACCCACAAGTGTCTAATCGTTGGCTGAGAACGAAGGGCAAGCAGCTAATTATTCCTCAGAAGTCTGATGTTGCCTGTCACGAGCTGGCTAGGACATAAGCAATTGCACAAGCTGCTCTTGGCCTACAAAACACGAGGGCCCAAGTGACACGGTCTCCCGGGTACTGACTACAAGAGTAAAGCCCCTTCTGACCTCAGCGAGAACGTGGTTTCTCTGACAGACCTCTTACTTTCCCTACCGACCTCTCACTGTGGACTGGTTACCGACTTTCTGGGTCCTGTTTCATCTGTTCTGATTTCAAGAGTCATCTTGTCAGCTGTTAGAAAGTGTGTGCTGTTTTCCCCTTTATTCTGTTTTAAATCAGTTTCTTCATTTCTCCATCAATTCCCTAACCCAACTTCTCTCACATGGAGTAAGACTGGAAAAATTTCCTTTTTATGGGAGAGGAGATCACGGGATAGGAATGTTAAGAAATAGTCTCTCGAAAGGACCGGTATGTTCAAGTCAGGAAGAAAATCTCGAATAATAGAGAGATTAATCATATAGAAAAAAAAAGCAGGGTTCTGAACATCATGTGCATTCTTGTAGCAGAGTTCATACAAGGAGGGTGTGTGCGTGTGTGTGTGTGTGATGATGTCACAATTACTCACACGCATGGCTGTGTGGGAAAATAGAGAGCACACACAAATAACAACAAAGAAGCATTCTAATTTGAGCACTTTGTTTTTTCAAGAGTGTCACGCTGGCTGGAAGAAAGGGGAGCAGCTCTCAGTGAAGTGACATCCTCAGCATACACACGGAATTAAGATTAGAATTCTGAATTATTACCTCCGGGCCTAGAACATTCCCCCTCCTTTTCTACAGGCCCATCTGCATCGCCTCGAAGACGCTGTAACTTCCATGATAAATAAGCACATGGTGGCCCTTTGTGAATGTACTTAACACCACTGAATTGTATACTTTAAAATGGTAAATGTTATGTTTGGTGTAATTTACCACAGTAAAAACAAACAAAATGAGCGTGAAAACCATTCCTGGTTCTCCGGTCATCATAGGCTAAATCTGGCCTGGGCACCATGTGTCGTATGGGAAGGTAAGCCAGTTGGGGGCTAGAATGTGTGTGTTACCTTATCACATCAGCCACAACACGTAAGGTGCCACTCTTCCCACCACTGGGCTGTGTGTATTTGCTCCTCTGGAAACTAAAGTTCCCTGCACAAACTTCAAGAACTTCAGTTTATCATTCTTGGAAAGGTCTTTATATTCTTTTTTTTTTTTTTTTTAAAGATTTTATTTATTCATTTGACACAGAGAGAGAGATTACAAGTAGGCAGAGAGGCAGGCAGAGAGAGAGGAGGAGGAAGCAGGCTCCCCGCTGAGCAGAGAGCCCGATGTGGGCCTCGATCCCAGGACCCTGAGATCACGACCTGAGCCGAAAGCAGAGGCTTTAACCCACTGAGCCACCCAGGCGCCCGGTCTTTATATTCTTATTGCGTATCCCCTGTCCTTTCACCTCAGGCAGAATGTTCTTTTGTAAGACCGACCTCTACGTCTTTTTCTCTTGATTTCTTCTCCCCCCATCCTTCTTCTAGATGCTTGCTCCATTAATCATCCCTTCCTCCCCACTGCTCTTTCTCTCAGCCACACAAAAGAACTTTCTTTCAGCCTCGCATGCCCCTCAAGCTACTATTTTATCTCTCTCATTGTCTGCACTAATTTCTCAAGAGAGGAGTTTCCACTAGAGTTCTCAAACTAAACTAAAAAGAGAAATATCTACCCATTTGTTCCTTAATCTCTTGCAATCTCACTTCCTGTGGGATGAAACAGTTGTTTAAAGGTATTTCCTGACTGTTGGTACCCTCCCTTCCCCATCTGACCTTTTGGCTGCATTCAGTGTGGGAAGGGCTCCTTCTCAGTCTCCTTTCCTGGATATTTTTCAAACCCATCCACATATACTGAGCACTTAGCACCTGCCAGGCCCGGTGGTGGGTGCTGGACACTCTCTCCTCCTCTTCTAAATCTCTGGACTTTGTTTCCAAGGTTCCCCTGAGAGTCTGCTCTTCTTGGTTGGTATTCCCTCCCCACGTAATTTAGTTGCTCGCTTGGTATTGAGAACTTACTCTGGGCCAAGCCCATTCTAAGTGCTTTGCATGGATGAACCCATTTCATCCTCAAAACCATCCCCTAAGGAGGTGCCATGAACATCCTATTTCACAGATGAGAAAGCTGAGGTACAGAAAGACAGTCCAGAGGTCTACAGTGAGTAGGTTGCTGGTAAGGGTTTCAGAGCAGGCAGCCTGAATACAGGACTTCACCTGTCCACACTTTTCTTGCCTCTCCCTCAGCCTCAAATATCTCCTCTGCGCTGACTGTCAAATGTCGGGCTCCGGTTTTGATGTATATCCTGGACGGGTCCTCCCTCAGTGTTTGTGGGGCCCAGACAAAAGAACAAAATGGAGGCCCACATTCCAAATGTCTAAAACTTTGAAAGTTATAAATGAAGCTAGCAACTGTTAAACAAGTACATTAGATCATTTTGCCTTGACAGACCTTAAATTTGATACATAATGTTACATTCGTTTCAGGGGTACAGCACAGTGATTCCACGATTCTCTGTGCTAGGCTAGGCTCACTCCAAGTG
Organism: Ailurus styani; assembly: GCA_002007465.1. Taxonomy (NCBI): domain Eukaryota; kingdom Metazoa; phylum Chordata; class Mammalia; order Carnivora; family Ailuridae; genus Ailurus; species Ailurus styani. The sequence goes on along the minus strand of LNAC01000002.1, from coordinate 13,855,088 downwards.
CAGCTACCATCTGTCACCACACCACACCATCACAGTGCCACCGACTATATTCTCCACGACGTACCTTTAGTCCTGTGACATATGCATTCCATACCTGTCAGCCTGTCCTGTGTCTCCCACTTCCCTTCACCCATTTTGCTCATGGCCCGACCCCTTCCCTCTGGCAACCACCAGTTTGTTCTCTGTATTTACAGGTCTGATTTTTGTTTATTCATTTGTTTTGTTTTTTAGGTTCCATATGTAAGTGAAATCACATGGTATTTGTCTTTCTCTGACTCACTTATTTCACTTAGCATGATACCTTCTAGATCAATCTATGTTGTCACCAATGGCAAAATCTCACAATTTCTTTTAAAGATTTTTTTTAAAAGATTTTATTTATTTAACACACAGAGAGAGATGACAAGTAGGCAGAGAGAGAGGAGGAAGCAGGCTCCCCACTGAGCAGAGAGCCCGATGCGGGACTTGATCCCAGGACCCTGAGATCATGACCTGAGCTGAAGGCAGAGGCTTTAACCCACTGAGCCACCCAGGCACCCAAAGATTTTTTTTTTAATTTAGTTATTTAATTGAGAGAGAGAGACAGCAAGAGAGGGAACACAAGCAGGGGGAGTGGGAGAGGGAGAAGCAGGCTTCCTGCAGAGCAGGGATCCCAATGCAGAGCTCGATCCCAGGACCCTGGGATCATAACCTGAGCCAAAGGCAGACGCTTAGTGACTGAGCCACCCAGGCACCCCTCACCATTTTCACGGCTGAGTAATATTCCATTGTAGATGTATACCACGTCTTCTTTATCTATTCATCCACTGATGGACACTTGGGTTTCTTCTATTATCTTGGCATTTGTAAATAATACTACAATAAACATAGGGGTAGGTGCATATATCTTCTCAAATTAAGGTTTTCATTTTCCTAATAAATAAAATCTTTAAAAAAAGGGGGGGGCGCCTGGGTGGCTCAGTGGGTTAAAGCCTCTGCCTTCGGCTCAGGTCATGATCTCAGGGTCCTGGGATCGAGCCCTGCATCAGGCTCTCTGCTCGTTGGAGAGCCTGCTTCCCCCTCTCCCTCTGCCTACTTGTAAATTCTCTCTCTGTCAAATAAATAAATAAAATCTTTTAAAAAAAAGGTTTTCATTTTCCTGAAATAAATATACAGTAGCTAAATTATTGGATCTTATGGTATTTCCATTTTTAAGTTTCTGAGGAACTGTTGTCCATAGTGGCTGCACCAATTTACATTGCTATCAACAGTGCATGAGGGTTCCTTTTTCTCCACATCCTCACCAAACACTTGTTATTTCTTGTCTTTTTAATTCTAGCCATTCTGACAGGTGTAATGTGATATTTTTATTGTGGTTTGGAATTGCATTTCCCTGATGATTAGTGATGTGGAGCATGTGTGTGTTGGCCATCTGTATGTCTTCTTAGAAAAATGCCGATTCAGCTCCTCTATCCATTTTTTAATCACATTATTTGATTTTTTTGGTGTTGAGTTGTATGAATTCTTTATATATTTTGAATATTAACCCCTTATCAGGTATGTCATTTGCAAATAAATATCTTCTCTTACTCAGTAGGTTGACTTTTGTTTGGTTGATGGTTTCATTCGCTGTGCAACAAATGTATCTTCTTCATCTGGGTCAAATTTGAAGTCTGTGGAGTTCATTTTGGACCATGATGCCACTGGATGATCTGGGTCTAAGCCCTTAGGCTGTCTCCTTCTTTTCCACTTCACACTGTGAGGAGACTTCAGCATGCATGGCTTCTATATCCTAGCTTTGCCTATACCCCCATAAGCACTCAGGGTCTAGGAATTTGCACACCGAAAGCACTGGTCACCCTCAGCAGTATTCTCCCAGAAAAGAAGCTTGCATGGGTCCTTGACATAGCCTCAGGGCCTTTGGGGCTAGAGTTCTTTGAGGACTCGGATGGTAGGTTCTGGGTAAGCATACTCTGGTGGTCCCATGGATTCCCTGGTACCATATCGGCCTTCCCTGGTACCATATTTCCCTAGCATACTCTATTGCAAAGGATCTTACCCCCCCTTTTTTTTTTCATTTTCAATCTGTTACAGATCAATACTTCCTTTAATAAAAAAATTCAAAGACATATAAAATACAAGTCCAATTTTTTATTATTAGATTCATTTATTACTAGATCGTTAGACATACACTTTAATACAAATGAGAATAAAAAAGGGGAACAATTATAAAAATTGAACATATTGTTCTTGAAACTGTATGTACAGACAATTTAACCCAGTCAGTCCTTACGACTTTTGTAACTTTCGGATGTTACAAGGTCATAACTAAATAAAAATTTATGAATGAAATAAGATTCCATATATTAGATGCCTGTCTGCATCATTTGAACAGCACCACTCACATCAGTATTTAAGGGTTGTTTTTTTTTTTTGACAAATGAACTTGTTTACTCACTCTTCAAGCTTGGTTGAGTTGATGATAACATGCTACTTGTAGGTAGCAATGTACATCTAAGCTTTCCAAATGCTTTGTTTTAATAACACTATAGTAAGGAAACCAGTCTTACTGGGATATTTTGACAGAATGGAAAAAGATATTTCAGAGTAATTTGAGCAAGCCTGGCTTGTTCATTTAGAATTTTTATACAAAATGGTGCAAAATTTGTCTTCAAGCCTTTATCAGTAGCCACTTCCAAAAATTTATCCTCTGATATCATAATGAAATTTAAACTATCTTTCTATGAAAGAAAGAGATTTCAGATCTATGAATTTCCCATTTTGTTCAGCTGACTTTTGTAGCAAACCTTTCTTGACGGAGGAAGGGGTGTGTTGATTTACATTCTGGCACAAGTTCCTAACTGGGTAACGAATCCAGAATGTTTTCCAGGCATTGCAGCTGTGCCATCAGAATATAATCCTACCTAAATCCTAGCTCCAGACACATTTATGGACAGCGTAATCCTTTACAGTTTTATACAGTTCACAGTTGTGTTTATTGGCCATGAAGCTGAGAAAATAAAAAAACTCTTTCTTCCCATCACGGTCATGTTTAAATCATACCTATACTAAGTAGAGGGCCTCATGAAAAGTGTTTGTGTATTCCTCTAATTTCAAGGCGAAATACTTGGCTAGTTTTCATTTTTTTCTAGAAGTTAGCCTTCCATCTCGTTATTCAGTTTCCAAATATGTCGAACCATGGTTTCCCTGGACAACGGCATTGGAGCCACGTTCTCTAGCCCAGTATCGATTCCCATTTCCAAGTCACAATCATTGCTACATTCTTGCAATCACGTCTCAGCAGCTGTATTGATGTTTGCATTTCATCACCTCAAAAACAATTTTCTGAGAAGCTTGCAAAGCTGCTTCTATGAGAAATAGTTAACATCTGCTTCTGTCAAGTTTTTAATTCATTACTCTCTTTCAAAGAATTCTTTCAATTTTTTTTTTTTTACTTCTTTCTTATACGTGGTATGCAAAAGGCACTTAAGTATTTTTTTTAAACCACTTCAGTGTTGGTGGTTTCATTGCTTCATTAGTTGATACATTTCTACAGATAAGATGCTGTAGTTTTAGCCCTTCATTGTCAATTATGACTACAAATTGAACTCAGTCTATGAGGGCTTGTGCTTCTGAATAAACTACTATGAACTTTTTGTTCTTTATGTCTTCAGTAGCAGTTCCATTGTTCTCCTTTGCTTTTCTTCTACCACCATATTTTGAAATGTGTCTTTTCTTGAAAAAGAAGCTTTTCCTAACCAGTAAATTGGGGTTAAAAAGTAAATGATATGAAATTTACTTCCTTACTTTACCTATTGGGTAAAACTACACACACACATAAAGTTTTAAAAAAATAGCTGGTTTGACTAAAAATGAAAATGATAATATTGTTATAAAAATAAAGAAATATTTTCATTTATTTATACTTATTTACTGTGGGGTTATAGATGACTACCCCATGATAGTATGCAATCTACACCACGTGTGACCCATCACTCAATTTCAAACATGCCCTAACTGCTTTATACCTTATTTAATACGATGATATGCCAATGTCAAAATAGTATAAAGTTTTTAAATGCTTACTCCCCCTTTTTTTTTAAAGCAGGGATTTTTTTTAAGATTTTATTTATTTATTTGACAGAGAGAGACACAGTGAGAGAGGGAGCACAAGCAGGGGAGTGGGAGAGGGAGAAACAGGCTTCCTGCCCAGCAGGGAGTCCAATTCNTGTTATAAAAATAAAGAAATATTTTCATTTATTTATACTTATTTACTGTGGGGTTATAGATGACTACCCCATGATAGTATGCAATCTACACCACGTGTGACCCATCACTCAATTTCAAACATGCCCTAACTGCTTTATACCTTATTTAATACGATGATATGCCAATGTCAAAATAGTATAAAGTTTTTAAATGCTTACTCCCCCTTTTTTTTTAAAGCAGGGATTTTTTTTAAGATTTTATTTATTTATTTGACAGAGAGAGACACAGTGAGAGAGGGAACACAAGCAGGGGAGTGGGAGAGGGAGAAACAGGCTTCCTGCCCAGCAGGGGGTCCAATTAGGGGCTTGATCCCAGGACCTGGGATCATGACCTGAGCCAAAGGCAAACCCTTAACGACTGAATCACCCAGGCACCCCTAACTGCTTACTCTCAATTTCGGTACTTCTCCAGTGTGTCCCAGTAACAGTTTGTGGATTGACTGGTCCCGGAAACACCTTATGAATAGCACTGCTCTGAAACCCAGGCCCAGAGCAGGGGCCCTTTTTGCCAGAGTGTGAGTGGTATACTGCTCATGATATATCAGTTTTAATTTTTAGCTACCTGCTAGATGTAGTTATACGGATAATGATACTAGTAAATGATCATTAAACTATCATTAAAACTATCTAGTCTGGGAACTTAATGTGTGCCAGAAATATGACAATGAGTAAGAAAGGAGTTTCACTGTCCTTAAATTCTAGGGAGGGAAAAGATACATAATTCTCACATCTCTTTGAAAACTCTATTTCCATTTTACAAGTAAGGAAATTGAAGCTTATAGAAGTTAACTAATACGTTCAGGGTTTCAGAACTAACAAATGCTACATCGGAGACTCAAAACTTGCTCTCACTGGCCCCAAACCCATGCTGAGTGAGGCCTGCAATGTCAATTACCTGGACTGATGCAGTAGACTCCATGTCTTCGGTGTCTCCTGCCCCCATGCTTCACCTGGCTGAAAGTATTTTATTCCTAAAAACAGGAGTAAGAGTAAATTATGTCCCTTCTTAGTAAACCCATATTTTATAAAGTGGAGTGTTATATGAAGATGAACTCTTATCAAATGGTCACTGTGGTCTGGTAATATTTTCTATGGAAATCGACCACAACCATCTTCTTTAAAAACAACAACAAAAACAGTTCATTTTGACCAGCATCTATTCCATTGGTAGATCATCTCAACTTGTAAGAAGTTGCGGAAAATGTGGTGCATCAGAAATTAAGTGATCCAGGAATATGAAGAACATTATTCCTTTACTCGCTGTGGTGTGTCATCATGCATGATAAAATGATACCAGCTTTGTTTCAGCCACATCCATTTGTATTCTGATCATAATTTTATCTTTTTAATTATTACTGAATGAAACATTAAATATTAAACTATGATATAATGTAGCAGAGACTGGCTAGTTGTTCACCAGGTTGTTTCTACTTTCCTGCTGAGTCCAGTAGATGCTCTTTTGGGGAAGTGAGGCCATGTGGCTGAGTTCTGGCCAATAGGAAGCCGGCAGCAGGAAGACCACTTCTGGGTAGAGTGCGTAAACCCTTTCCCAGAGGCCTCCATCTTCTCTTCCTGCCCCCGTCTGCTGGCCAGACACAGAATCTAGTAGAGGACTCTCGGTATAAGAAATTGGGGTCCTTGAATGACAGTGTGAAGGAGAACCCAACCCCTCCCCAGCTTATATTGAACCATTTCATGACATGACTGCAAATTAAACTTATATGTAGTAAACCATTGATTATTTTAGGTAAGAGTAGTAATGAATATACATCAATAATAAGTAGATGAGTACAATGAATGGGCACATTAAGTATGTAAACAGTACTCTTTCTAATGAAATCAGTCTGTGGCAAAAAAAAAAAACCCAGAAAGGTTTTATACTCTAAATAGTCCTGGATATTTTTATTTATTTTTATTTTTTTTTTTTGGTCAGAGAGAGAGCACAAGCTGGCAGAGTGGCAGGCAGAGGCAGAGAGAGAAGCAGGCTCCCCACCGAGCAAGGAGAACGATGCGGGACTCGATCCCAGGACTCTGGGATCATGAACTGAGTTGAAGGCAGCCACTTAACCAACTGAGCCACCCAGGCATCTCAGTCCTGGATTTTTTAATAACAACCTAGAGGACTTTCCTGTTTGGATTTAATCAGGCTCAGGTAACAGGGCTATAAATTTCTGTGGCTAAATATTTAGCAGTGTTGACAAAACTGTTTCTGGTAATTGATGGTGCATTTGGAAATAAACATTGCTTTTTCCTTCCACTTTACTTCCATGATTCAATTCCACCGGATGATATACCCTAGTTTAAGTGGTCTGAAGTTGTTCCTGTTCAACCAGTGTTTTAGTTCTTTCTTTTTTCTGTGACTGTGTTGTGTCCTTAAAATTATCTGGGCACAAGCCATCTCCAAAAAATTAATGTTTAATTCTACGGTTTCACTAAATATGGCTTTACATTTCTTTCTTTTTTTTTTTGGGGGGGGGTCCTTTAAAACTTTTTTTTTTAATTTTTTTTATTTATTTGACAGAGAAAGAGATCACAAGTAGGCAGAGAGGCAGGCAGAGAGAGAGGAAGAAGCAGGCTCCCTGCTGAGCAGGGAGCCTAATGCAGGCCTCGATCCCAGGACCCTGAGATCATGACCTGAGCTGAAGGCAGAGGCTTTAACTGAGCCACCCAGGCGCCCTGGTCCTTTAAAACTTTTCTTTGCCTTTTGTTATTAGGATGATTTTATCTGTGAGAAATCAGACCACCTTTCAAGACCAGCAGAATTAAATAAAATCATATTTATATCTTAGGAGAGCAAGAGTTATAATTTTAGTTGAGTTATGGATTTCTAATAATAGAGGGAAGAATTAGGTAATGATATGACACTCAGTCTTTTTGAAAGTTATGGAACCTTGTTTGACCACTATTAATAGGGCTCAGGCTCCATGTGACCCATTAGGATTGAATAAAATAATCAAGTCCTATGACCTGGACAGAAGCTTTCTCTGTACAAAAAGAAACTTTAGTGTGCCAGGGCTGACATAGTTATTTCTTTGTTGGTAAGATTTATAATTAAATACAGAAATGATGAAGTAAACTCCAAATTATTTATACTTTTATGTTAAATTTAGGATAATCTATGTATATTTGGTATTTTGAGTAGTTGGAGTAGTTAAGAATTTGGTATATTAAGGTACCTGGCAAATTGTGATTCCAATTTAGAAAAAGTTAATTGGGTTGGTTAATTTAGACCTCAGAGAAATAAGATAATTTTTCTTGGATTATAAGCAGTAATTGGATAATTAAAATAATTTAATTTTAACCATTTTTAGAAATTTAATTCAGTAAATTTAAGAATTATCTGTCTAATAATGTTTGTTTGGTAACCATACAATTAAAGCACAAAAATTAAATATGTTAATATTACAAATGCAATTTTAAATGCTTAAAAGATTATTTAAGTTGTAAAACTCTATTAAAAGTGATCATTGAACTCTTCTAGATTTGTAAATGCAATGTGAGTAGAAATATTTTGTTCCTTTTTCTTTCTTTTCTTTCTTTCCTTCCTTCCCTTCCTTCCTTCTATCCTTCCTTCCTTCTTTCCTTCCTTCTTTTTTCTTTCTTTTCTTTCTTTCTTTCTTTCTTTCTTTCTTTCTTTCTTTCTTTCTTCTTTCTTTCTTTCTTTCTTTCTTTCTTTCTTTCTTTCTTTCTTTCTTTCTTTCTTTCTTTCTTTCTTTCTTTCTTGAGGTGGGCAAAAGGAGAGGGAGAGAGAGAATCTTAAGCAGGCTCCATGTCCAGCACAGAGCCCGACACAGGACTTGATCCCACAACCCTGAGATCATTGGCCTAAGCTGAAATCAACTGAGCCACCCAGGCAACCCTATGAGTTGAAATCTTAAGAACAACTCTTTTAAAATTACAATTTAAAATATAAATAAAACCAGAAAAGACCTCGAACAATCTTTTTAGGGCATGAAAGTCAGCTTTGAGAACACCATAAAAATCTCATGATAATTTTTCTTTTTTTTCTGTCGTCCTGAAGTTGCCCTTGGCACCAGTATCATTTTTTTTTTTTTGCCTAGTACTAAAATACTATGCATTTTAAAAAATACTCTGCATTTTTAAATAAAATGCAAAGGTGATCGTCTTTAAGTAATAAGTCGTAAAATGTTTCGTAAACTGAAAATAAGATATTACCTTTTTTCTAAATCTTTCATGTAGTCATTGACTGGCCTTCTGGACATTTGTCCATATCCATTCAGAAGCTACCATCTCATACCATAAAGGTAAAGACAGTAGCAATGACCCATATTAAAGCTGCATACAGTTCACTCTTCTGCATGAGTGGGGCAGAAGAACAATCAACGCAGGGATAAATGATTCTTTTTAATCTTAGGATCTGTGAGCTTGCTTTGTGCTTGAGATAACAGTTTCTGATATCCTTTATAAACTTCTTTGCAAGTGACAGATGATAACCTTCCTAATCCAAGCATCCTTGACATTGAAATGGCCGATATAAAGTTTCCAGTGAGTCCATCTCAACAGCGAAGCCTTCATAGAATTCTGCAAGCTCTTGTGTTTCCTTAGAGACGAGGTGGGGATGGACAAGGGCTCCCCTCTTCAGCCCAAGCAGCAACCCGGCCATCTCTTTTTGACGCTGGGCTTCTGGTTGGATTTGGAGAGCAGCTTCCACAGCTTTGCAGGTTCCGAAGACCACTGGGCCACAGTATGCTTTTTCCAGAAGCAGGGGGAGCACTCTCGAGTGGGCGCACGTCATCCTAAGGATTGGCAAGGCCCAGGAGGAAAACTATAAATTGCCCAATGAGGTGGTTGAGGGACCATTGGGCTGTTTTTCTAAAACGTAAAGAACTTCCCAAACACCAATATGGGGAGTTTATTAGTCCTTGAGCTAAACTGCGGGGCAGTGGCTTTGTTTGTAACTTCCTTTATTTGGAAATGGGATCACTCTTGTTTGCTTGGGTGATTTAAGAGTCTTCCATGCTTCGATTCAGAAACTTCTCTCATTTTATTTGGCACTGAGGATGCAGTCCCCCCGCCCCCAACCCCCAGCCTGTGGGTTAGTCAAGGTTACAAATACGACAGAACAGGTCTTTTCATGCCTCTTCCCTAAAGCTCAGCTACCCCTGGGGTTAAAGGAACAAAAGGGAGCTTTTTAAAACTTAACTTAAGACTGGGCAGGACACAAACTCTTAGCATAAGACGACACTGGCAAGATGCTAGCAGGAGATTGTTTACTTGTATTTTTCTATACTGCAAAAGTTCTGATCAGTTTCTAGATGTTTATTCTGTGGCCCTGGGGTCAAGACAACCACAGATGAGCCGGAAATGGCTGAGAATGGCCAATGGCTCAAGCCGGAAGTTGGAGATAAAAGAAGGCAAGACAAGGAGTGGAATAGAAAACCTTAAGCCTGACTAAGGGAATGTGCTTGGGGGTTTACAAGACATAAGGGGGAGGGTCCCAGGGTACTATGTGACAATCTGAATCACGGAATCCACCTAGGCCTCTAGGACCATGCCCTGTTTTTGTGGCTAAGAATCTCTAGAGCCTCCTTGTCCTTAATTGAAACATAAGCTTTGAGCCTTCAGCAAGGAACTGAGTGAACATTCTTTAGGATTTACTGCTTAACAGTAAAATGGTATTTTGGGAGAGACTTGAACCATGATCTTAAGATCTGGCAAAATGTAGGCACAATTTCCCTCTCTGAGCTAGATCATACTTCCTTCTTGAAAAGTCATGACGACATGTTCAGGGACACTTAGAGTCCAGGGGAAGGACTTTACAGTCTCTTATTTTCCCCTTGAGACTCAAGGCTAAGCAATATTCAGATCTTAGCCCCACTGCCTACAGACTGAAACTGGGACTTTTCACTTGTGTGAATGGATCTGGACCTCAAGCTGGCACCAACTTTTAAAGGGGGAGAACTTTCTGTAATGATGGAAATTTTCTATATTAATTTTCTATATTAGCCACCAGTGGCTAACGTAATTGAGAAACTGAATTTTTTCTTTTGTTTAACCAATTTAAACGTGAATGGCCTCATGCTGCTAGTAACTAATGTCTAGATTATTGGCAGTAGACAAAAGTAGACAAAATGCGTGGGGTACTCATGCATTACAGATGAGCCTAACGGGCCTGCTGGGCTATAGCTCCCAAGGGGGAGGTAGTTTGACCCAATTCATTACTTTCTTGCAGGGAGTAAATTATAGACCCTTGGTGACAGTCACTGATAATTTTCCTATCTCCTTTGAGACACTGGAGGACAAGTTTCAACATATTTCTAACAGAATCGTAAAACAGCAATCAGGAATAGTCTCTAAGAAGACTTTGAACGATATGGAGCCTGTCTCTGGAAGGGGCGTCCAGGGAACATCATGCTTTTCTTTTTTTTTTTTTTTTAAAGATTTTATTTATTTATTTTTTTTTTTTTTAAAGATTTTATTTATTTATTTCACAGAGGGAGAGAGATCACAAGGAGGCAGAGAGGCAGGCAGAGAGAGAGGGAGGAGAAGTGGGCTCCCTGCCGCGGGCCTCGATCCCAGGACCCTGAGATCATGACCTGAGCCGAAAGCAGAGGCTTTAACTCACTGAGCCACCCAGGCGCCCACATCATGCTTTTCTTAAGGACCAACAGTCTGGTCTCTTCATCCTACCTGCTTCTTGTGAGGAGGAAAGATGGTCGTCTGGTGGTACCAGTGTGGGGGAATCTCCTGAGGTCTTCTTTAAAAATTTCCCCTTATTGGGCGCCTGGGTGGCTCAGTGGGTTGAGGCCTCTGCTTTCGGCTCAGGTCATGATCTCAGGGTCCTGGGATCGAGGCCCACATCGGGCTCTCTGCTCAGCGGGGAGCCCGCTTCCTCCTCTCCCTCTGCCTGCCTCTCTGCTTACTTGTGATCTGATCTCTCTCTCTGTGTCAAATAAATAAATAAATAAATATCTTAAAAAAAATAAAAAATAAAAATAAAAATTTCCCTTTGCTGTAATGATAAGTACCTGGTGCTGGAGAAAATGACTTCCTCTGGCTAGTAGACCATTCCATTAGAATCCAGTTATCAGTAGAGTAGGACTGTGACTTTTTTTTTAAAGATTTTATTTATTTGTTTGTGAGAGAGAGAGAGAGCACAAGCAGGGGGAGCAGAAGGCAGAGGGAGAAGCAGGCCTCCTGCTGAGCAAGGAACCCAATGCGGGACCCTGGGACCATGACCTGAGCCAAAGACAGACATTTAACCTATTGAGTCCCCTAAGCATCCCAAGGACTGCGATTTTGAGCACTAATTTATTGGGTACCTCTTATGTACTGGGTACAAGGATTATCTTTTATAATCCTCACAACAATGAATTAAGTACCTTTGTTACCCATTATATCACCAAGGAAACTGAGGCCTAGAAAGGTTAACTAACTTACCCAAGGTCCAAGCGAGTGACAGTGCAGGCAGGTAAACCCACGTAAGCCTGAGCCCACAGCCCATGCTCAAATCACCTAGTAATAATCATCTTCATGGAACATAAATAGTTGGAAAGCCTGGCTTTCTGCTACACTTCTTTCTTTTTAAAAAATATTTATCTATTTTTAGGACAGAGAGCACATATGTGAGAACAGGAAGTGGATGGTAGGGGGAGAGAAAGAAACCTAAGCAGCCTCCACGCTCAGCACTAAGACCAGCACAGGGCTCGATCCCAGGATCCCGAGATCATGATCTGGGCCGAGATCGAGAGTTGGTCACCCCAACGACAGAGCCATCCAGGCGTCCCATACTACACCTACTTCTTCCCATCAATCTATTCATGAACTATTATTTCCTTCCCTTCTGCCTAAGGAAGAGTACAATTGCATGAAATGAGAGTTTGTCCACATGATATGCAACAAGCCAATATCAGTCACTGATACCAAGCTTTAGCAGTGAAGAAAGGCAATTTATTGGGGTGGTGCTACCCAGGAGAACAGGGAGCTGATGCTCAGAAGTCCTGAGCTCTCCACTAGCTTGCAAGTAAGCATTCTTAAGGGCAAAACTGGGGGGTTTCTCGAAAAGGTGGACACCGTTGACTAGAGGCCCATGAGGTCATGCTAGCAGGGATCTCCTGAGAAGATGGACACCGCTAATTGGAGGTTATGAGGCCACGTTAGTAGATATTACTTAAAAACTTGTAGTGCCACTTAGTCTGGTGCCCCAGAGGTCCATTCTATTTCAGGAGACTTGGAATCTGAAAACACATCGAGTTTTTTTGGTATGTCAGAGATTTCCTTAAGTCTTTAGGGTAGTGCTGATTAATTCCTTGTAACCTAGTGGGGTTACATGGCTACATGTTCCTTTGATCGATAAGCAAGCGTTTCCATTTCTTGATAATCCTTGGCCCATTCAGCCCTGCCTAGGGGTGATGCGACCTCTAATGTTTTTTCTCTCATCTGAATGGACAAGACAGACTCCAGCTTCGCAAGTCATAGGAAATGGAGCATAAAGCATCTGAAGAGGAAGAACAAGGCAGTATTCAGGATTCAATTCCAGAACGTCTGCCCCTTCTAGACCCACGCTTCCCACAGTTGGCCACACGTGCTCAGCTTGCTTGCCCGTGTCATCCAGCTTCCCTGACCCCGAAGAAAGCCTCCATTCACTCCATGTGCACCTGCACCAAGCCACCAGTGGGAGGCTGCTGTCTGCACCAAAATCCATTGCTCAATGTTCTTCTCCTTGGCATTCTCAGGGGCACCTCTCTCTGTCAAATCCCACATGGCCTTATCATCTGCCTGGGTGTCTTGACAGTAAACACACTTTGAAAACAAATATGTGAACATCGTTTTGTTTTCTTTCATTAGCTGTCTGATGCTGCAGTCAGTCAGTTGTATAATGGTTGTGTCTAGTGAAAAAATAAGGCCATTGTTTTTTGTCTTCAAGGCAATTAGCTGTTTACCTTGACTGTGGCTTGCTAGGGAGGCTGTTGTAGGAAAACAACGCCTTCAAGGCCAGCAGCCCTGGCTCTGGGTGCCGACTTCATCGTTCACTCACTCGAAAAGAGCCGTTCAGCCCCTGTTGTGGGCAGGGACTTGTTTCAAGTGCTGAGAAAACAGTGACGAAAACAAGGATTCTTGCGCCCACTAGCCTTGCTTTTGAGTAGAATGAGATCAACGTTGAATAAGATGGATGAGGAAAAACAAACAGTAGGTTAGGTGGTGAGAAGGGTTAAGGACAAACAGAGCAGGGAAATGGATAGAACCCTTACAAGCGGCTCGCCAGAAAAAGTGTCATTTGAGTCAAGACTGGAAGGAGGTGAGGGAATGGACCTGATGTATTAGTTGTGTGATGGTAGGTAACAGTTACCTGTATTTCTACATACTTGACTTTTTAAACATTTTTTAAAAGGTTTTATTTATGAGAGAGAGAGAGAGAGAGAGTGACCGAGCAAGAGAGATCACGGGCCGGGGGGTAGGGGGAAGAGGGAGAAGCAGACTCCCTGCTGAGCGGGGAGCCCGATGTGGGACTCGCTCCCAGGACACTGGGATCATGACCTGAGCTGAAGGCAGACACTTAACCAACTGAGCCACCCAGGTGCCCCTACATACTTGATTTATTCAATTCTGAAATAGGAACAAAAGCCACATTGCTGATGTGTTCTGAAGGCCTGGGCCCAGCCGGGAAGAGTGTCTGGCGCAGGGGTCACACTGGAGCATGAAGAACAAGAACTATTATTATTGTGAGCGTCATAACCATCAGCACCCAGGCCCAGCCAGTATAAATAGCTGCTTGTTGGACCTGGAGATCTGTTATTTATACATTTATTATCCCGAAATGACCCTGCTAAGAAAACGCAGGTAACGGTTTAATTCTAAAGACTGAATGAAGTACTCTAGCTTTGGGAGAGGGACATATGGTTTAAATATTTCTGTCAGTCCATCTTGGCAGGCAACAGAAGGCCCCCTCAAACTGGGTAATGGGGGAGAGTTTACTGAGAGGATTATTTAAGAGATGGGCCATGCACAGGGAAACCCCAGGGGTACTGCAGTGCCCCAGAACCAGTAATGATGGACCACAGGTTTGAAGGGATGAAGGGAGTGTGTGATTAGCAGAAGCCAGAGAGGAGGAGTTACAAGGAGAAGTGTGCTAAGCCGGAGCTCTCCATGGCTTTCTGTGGAGGGACGCAGCCAGCCTGCAATGAACCCATGAGGAGGGAGCTAGGGAATGAGGACGCCAGTGTCTCTCTCCTCCCTGCCTCCCATCTCCCATCAGGGCCTCCCATTGGCCAAACCCAACAGGCAGTCAGAGGGCAAGACAGCTGGGGGAGCAGTACACTGGGCCAGGCTCCCGGGAAGCAGAGTGGGAAGAAAAGGGTGAAACGGAGGAAATGGGCCACAGAAGATACCAGAATAAAACTAAAGGGCAAACTAAACATAATGTCCTAGTTTCCCCTGATAGTCCCAGAGACACCATCCTCCACATCAAGGGAAAGCCAACCTAGTTCTTTCCTTCATCAGATGTCCCCTTAATCACATTTGTTGCTTTTCTCTGGGTTCACCTCTTGCCTCTTTCAAAGTCTAAGATTTGGTTAGGAGTTTCAAAAGAAAACCAGATTAATAAAAAATAAGGCCCAGTTGTGTGTAAATCTGGAGAATGTTAACCCAGCCAATCTCTGTCCCAGGTCATGCACGGCTGACAAGGACAAAATGATCGCTTGTCCCTCACCAGCAGGACAAAAGGAAAGGGGGGAGGAGTTCCTGACCAAGAGCATAACACTGTCACTATTTTAGTTTTTTAATTAAGTTTAAGCTGTGATGTTTAGTAGAAAAGAGCCAGATATGAAACCATATGAATGATACAATCCCAACCATGTAAAAAATATGTATAAGCATGGAAATAAGACTAAAAAAGAAAGAAACTATTTACGATGATTATTTATGGACTGTAGATTATGACTTTTTTCTTGACCCTTTTCTGTATGTTTTTCCATGTTTCAACAGTGAATACATATTCCTTTTAAAATAAAACTGAAACTAAAAGTTATTTTTTTACCTAAAGGAAATATCACTTATTTCCTATAACTCATATCTTTGTATAAAACAAGAATAGTCGTAGCTTTCATTTCTGGAAAACTTTAATCCAGCATCATTTAAAAGATACTAAACTGATTATTTTGCTGCTTTTAAGAAAATGATTTTATGGATAATTTCTAAAAAGAGCATGCTAAGCAAATTAAATGGTATTTCCTCTGAACTAGTTTAATCTTTTTAAAGTTTAATTACTTTTTTTCATAATCCCTATACCCAATGTGGGGTTCAAACTCACAACCCCAAGCCACTGAGCCAGCCAGATGCCCCTATACTAGTTTAATCTTGACTCATGCTGATATGTAATACTAGCTGTATGCTTTGAGAGCTTCAATCTATGGATGTCAAATTCACTCTCACCAACTACTAAAATTCTCAAACTGGAAATACATACCTATCAAACATTAAACCAAATCTAGTGAACTAATAATCATTTTCTTGTATTGCATCAACCACAAAGTAGATCCAGAAAGATTGCTGTTCAGCTTTTTTTTCACTTCACACTAAGACCAATTCTGTTCAGCTCAACACCCCCCCCCTTTTTTTTTAAGATTTTTTTTATTTATTTGACAAGAGAGAGCGAGAGAGCACAAGCAAGGAGAGGGGTAGAAGGAGAGGGAAAAGAAAGCAGTTGGCTGAGCAGGGAGCCCAATATGAGACTCAATCCCAGGACCCTGGGGTCATGACCAGAGCTGAATGCAGATGCTTAACCAACTGAGCCACCCAGGCGCCCCTCTACAAACCCTTTTTGAGACATGGCCAGTATGCCTGACACTGGATTTGGTGTTGGGTATACACAAGAGAACGAGACAAGCCCCTACCCTTGAAGAGACATAGCAGTGGAAACAGACATTAAGAAGATGCCTACAGTCTAGTCTGGTGACTGCAAGTAAAGCTAACTGCAAAGGGGAATATAGTCAATAATATAACAATAACATTGTGTGATGACAGATGGTGACTACATTTGTCACCATGAGCACAGTGTAATGCATGGAATTGTCAAAGCCCTATGTTGCATACCTGAAACTAATATAACACTGTATGTCAACTGTACTTCAGTGAAAATAAATAAAATTGAAATTTCTTTAAAAAAAAAAAAGCTAACTGCAAAGAGCCAGGAAAGCCCAGTCAAGAAGCTTGAAGGAAGAACTACTCAATTTAAAGCAAAAAACAAAAACCAGAGGTGCCTGGCTGGCTCAGTCAAGAGGGCGTGGGACTCTTGACCTTGGGGTCATGAGTTTGAGCCCCATGCTGGGTGTGGAGATTACTAAAAAAAATAAAAAATAAAACCCGAAAAAAACAGGAGTGCCTGGCTGGCTCAGTTGGTGGAGTGTGCAACTCTTGATGTCGGGGTTGAGTCCTACATTGGGTGTAGGGATTACTTAAAAAAAATAAAATCTTTAAAAAAAAAAGGACTAAAAAAACCCAAAACAAAACAAAAACTGACTTGCTGCTGAGCTGGCTGACTCTATGAAAACTGGAACTCTTTGTTTTTGAATTTTTATTGGGCTGATCAGGATGGAGGCCAGTGTGACCAAGCTTGAGCTGGTGAGTGACATCTTAACAGTCTTGATCCTGCTCAGCTGCCCACAGCCCCCATCACCCTCCCAAAGATGGGGACAACCATCTACATCCCATGGGCCATCAGAAAGGACCTGCTGAGGCCAGCTGCCTCCTTCAAGACAACCTTTTATTTGGAGCTGTGCTCTGCTAGCTTCAGCAGTGGGGGGGACTGCCTTCGTGAGGGTTGTCAAGAAGTTGCAGTTGACTTTGGTAGTGGAAGGTAGAAGGTAGAAAGCAAAGAATAAAGCAGTCCTAAAGAATTTGAATTTCTGTTCAGAAAATGTGGAATGCTCTGGATGGTGAGCTGTTTTGCTGCAGGTGACGAGTCAGAGCTGGTGCGCGGGGTGGGGTGATTGGTGTTCTGTTGTGGAGGGACCTACTGGTTGAGCCATCAGACCGACGGTAGTGGGGTCTGTTCTGTTTGGCTGGTGCCTGGGTTAAGTCAGTCATTAAGGATTCTGACCATCTTCTCGCATCTTCCCTGCAGGGAACATGTATGTGTATCCTCAACATCTGTGTCAGGGGACAAAGACCTTTCTCATTGTTCTCTTAAAACTGTTAATGATTAGGCACTGAGCTATAAATTCTTATCATAAGAGAATGTCACAAATTCTAGCCCAGATATGCCTTGCTTTGGGACTTAAATATGACCCAATTTCGATTTGGGATATTGAATCATATTATGATAGTTCATCGTGCAGACCTTCTTTTTTCAAATAGTCTCCTGGAAAGTTCTAGCAAATTTTTTCTGGTTCTTGTAACTGAATTTTAATCTTTCCAACCCAAACCAATATCTCTAAACCTGTAAATTCTTTAAAAACTTTAATCTCTCATAATTATAGGAAGCTTGCTTTCTTGAAGAGGCCTCTCATTACTACTTGTAATTAGAGCCCCCTCAATACTTTAAAAGCTTCTTTGTCTGGTAAAATGGAAAGTCAGGATTCAAACCCATTAAGCCTCCGCCAGGCTGTCCAGCTGTCTCGGCCACTCTTTTAGCTAAAATCCCAAAAGCTTTCTGAGATCTGGAGGAGGTCTGGAACAACTGGGAGGCAGAGCACTGTGGTAATTGGCAGATTGGCCACGCTTTCCTCTGGTTTCATTCTGTTGCAATTACTCTATACTGGCTGTCTCAGCCCAAGGCCAGTGTTGCTGTTGACTGTCCATAGACACAAACCACAGTAATGGCTTTTTCTGCCAATTCTCCACCCTGCGTTAATAAGTGAGAAACGTTAGGACCCCTGGTGTATGTTCTCTATTTAAGAGTGAAAATGACTTTTTAAATGCCACCTCTGCTTTGCCCCACCTCCCCCCCCCCATTCCTCTCTCCCTGGAATGAAGGTTTAGACCACCAGGAGGGCAGCCCTAGTTACGATAACAATTTTCTACTGATAAGGAACTTAATTAGCAGAAGGGAGGATGTAATCCTCAAGATAGATGGAAAGCCTGCTAAGCCTCGGAAATGCTTGTGTCATAGCTCCTATTTGTACCAACCATCTAAAGCTCACTCAGCTGCTTTACATACATAACCGTATTTAATGCTTGCATCAGTCCTGAGAGGTGGTCGCTGTTCTCTTTCCTGGTGAGGAACTGAAATTGAGCAGTTAAATCCAGGCAAGGGCAGTCACGGTCCTGTGAGCCCCATTCCCTAAGGTAACATGGGCGCAGTTCCTGAGGAAGCGGACCCGGCTTCAGCCAAAGGAAGGAAGTCTGACCAGATCGGTGGAACCCAGGCTATGGAAAGCACTGTGGTGTGAAGAGACGGTAGAGCGAGCGGCCTTGATGGTCTCTGGAAACTCTAACAATCACACCCAAGTCCGTGTCCTGGCAGCTAACAAATGGCACACTCCTTAACCACCTTGCAAAGGTGAAGGATGGACGAGGACTCTGTGCCTAGCGTCAGTAGGAAGTCAGAGGGAGCAGTTAGTGGCTCCCAGTGAGAGCTGTGGCTGGGGGTTGGGGCCACCTGACAGGTGCTCTGACTTGGGTACCAGCGTTAGGTAGAGAAAAGTATCTAGAGCTGAGCCACAGCCCAGTATGGAAGAAATAGAGGGAAGAAGGACCCCAACCGCTCTCTCCTTGCCATCTCATCTTTTGCTGGTGCCTCTCATTGGCTAAGTCCAGCCAGAAGTCAGAGAGCGCAGGAACTCAGGTGAAGCCGTCTCCAGAGGGCTGCCTGCCAGGGCGCAAAGCAGGGTGGGGGTGAGTGAAACAGGGGCCTGGGGACAGGCAGGGAAAATGGAGAATATACAAGACTGAGATCATATTATCCTGCCCGTGAGGACTGCATTTCCTGGTGGGGACTCAAAAGAGGCATGTGGGACTTTAGGATTCTTTCCTTTTTTTCTTCTCACTAAACCGCCCTCCTTATCTCAAACAGATGCCTTTGGGGATGGAACATAAAGGGAGATGCAAATTGCTTATAGTTCAGGAGAAGAAATAACACATTGTGATAATATTGTCGATGGGTGTTCAAGTCCACCCCACTTTCCTTCTAGTGTGCTTTTTATACTACAAAGTCTAGAAAGCTGGGGAAAAAAAAAGCAAAAACCCCATTTGCCAGATTCTATTGCCACAAGATTCTGGATGTGATTTGGGTTCAGCTATTTATATGTATTTGCGGGAAATTCAACAGCTTCTCTTCTGCTCCTGCTCATGATCACGGTCACTGAGGTGTTGGTTGGGGGTGTTCAGAGCTTTGAGGTCCAGGTCCCTTGTTCTGTGGGTGCTGATGGCGGCCAAGCTGGTTTGCTTCCGGGGTGGAGACAGTCACCAGATCATAGGGACTTCCCGATTGTGGTGTTTCTCAGTTGTGGGTATGGTGATGTGACTGTGAGCCAGTGGCTTTTTGATCACAGAGGCGGCAGCAACCACACCCTTAGTAGCTGGGCCGCCATAAGGTTCAATCTAGATTCTGTTTCTCTAATTTTCCCAACAGTCTGGCAAGTCATCTACTACCCAGAAATGTCTTCCTGCTCAAGCTATAGCCTGTTTTTGCAATTAAGCTTTGATTCCTATAGAAATAAGTCTAACTAAAAATGCAAAGTAGAAAGGAGTCAGCTCTACTAGAGATAGAGAATTTAGGTGCCCTGCAGATCTTGGAGGAACTAGATTTTGGGCTTATGTTATGGAAGATTGGGGACAAATCCCCTTCGTGGATTCTGAGACCTCTCAACAGTCTCATGTAATGAGTTTTCCTTTTCCAGGGAGGCAGATGGGACTAACAGACACTGTGACCATTGTCTGTTATATTTAAGTAAGCACACAAGTCTGTGTATCCATTCCCAGAGATGGACTGCAAGTCAATAATGAGGAAAGAAAAATACATTTGGAAATTCCCTGGCAATAAAACAGCCTCTTTTAACCTCGGGAATCTTGTTTGCTTTTTAAGTTTTTATTAAAAATTTAAAGAAAACTATTTATTATCCTCAATAATACTACAGAAACTCAGTCTTCCCTGACAAGAATAAAAGGGATGACGACATTTTATTTTCTATCTTTGTTCCTGTTATCTATGGCTACATGGAAAATTATCCATAAACTTAGTGACTTAAAAATAACAGTCATTTAAAAAAATAACAATCAATTTATTACATATCATGATTATATCAGTCATAAAATTGGACCAGTTTTAGCTAGGTGATTTTTCTCTTCCAAATGACATTGATGGAGGTCACTTGGCAATATTCAATTGGTGGAATGATTGGTCTAGAGGGTCCAAAATGGCACCTGGCAGGGATGGCTAGAAGGCTGGACTGTCTACTGGAGCACGTGTACTTGGTCTGGGCAACATGGTGGCCTCAGAATAGTTGTAATTCTTACACAGTGGCTTACGACTCCAAGAGAAACCTTCCAGTGAATAAGGAGGAAGTTGCAAGGCCTTTTGTGATTCAACCTCAGAAGTCACACTTCTACCATACTCTGTTGGTTAGAGTAGCCACGTGGCCACCTATATCCAAGGGGTGGGGACTTAAGTGCCACTTCCAGATGACAGGAACATCAAAAAAATTGCAGCAATAATTTAGAACCATCATACACACAGCCTCACTCCCCTCTCTTTATCTGTGTCTCTAGGAAAAGCCCCTATTGCTAAGTGAGCAGAATGGTTTAGACACCTGATGGATCTCACTTTCAAGTCAAAGACTTGAAGCAGTACAGGTATAGGTGGTCCCAGGAATGTGCTTAACAAGGAATGAAAGGTACATTCTTTGGTTAGCTTCTTGATGTCTTGAAATTTCCATTGGCAAGAGAGGGAGAAATCTCATTTTTGGTAGTCCTTGAGACAGCATACTGTTAATACAGAAACTTGGACACACAAAGATGAAGTATGGATCCAGTGACGAACTCGAAGTATGTTCTCAGGATCAAGACCAAAACCCCGGTTCACAGCAGATGGAGCACTGACCTCCATTTGATTCTGTCCCCTGCGTAAGATCATCTTCATATCCACCAGGATAACTACGTGGTTGGGTTTAGAGCCCAGCCAGGCAAAGCCTGGTGCTGGGTGCTTTGCTTCTGGCTCAGAAATAGGGAGTGTTCACAAGTTGTGGGTCCTTAATAGCCAACATCAGTGAACATGTATTTGTTGAGTGGATACTTTGTGCCGACCATTATTGGACCCAGGGCAGAAAGAGAGAATGAGATATTGTCTTTGCCTTAAGGAGCAAAGAGGAGATGAGTAGACAAATAATCAAATTTATTAACTAATATAATAGTGAAATTAATGTTAAAAGGGCACAAAGGTGGGAGTGATCAGTTTTAAAGCCTTTCCTAAGAAGCGACCTTTGAGCTAATTTTTTTCAGGTTGAGAAAGTAGGAAGAAATCCTTAGATAGAACCTCTATGAACAGTATAGACTATGTTGTATGTTATATACACTGAATAAGTGGGTACTCCTATGAGATTGTAGATTTTAGGGAGGGTGGGGTGAGACATAAAGCTAAAAAGAGGATTTGGGCTAGATTGTCAAGGTCTTTGTATATCAGGCTAAGGACTTCTGAATTTTCCCATAGGAAAAAGTGAAGGATACCAAAGGGTAGAAAATGTGGCAAGACATGAATGCTGTATTAGCTATTTTCCATCAGGGAGGCCAAAATTTGTCCCTTAATTCAGAACTTTGTCATCTGTGTTATTTTGCAAACTTCTACTGGAGCCAGACTTCAGATGGAAATTGTAGACTTTCTTTTGTATTTCTGACCTTGTGTTTTTGAAAAGTTTAAAATTTCACATTGCTGCCATGTTCCATCCAGTGAAGACAAGATTACCTATCAAAAATAATCTGAAAAGGCAAATAGTATACACTTTGGGCCAGTTTCCCTGTCCTATCCTCTACCACCAAGTAAAGAACAGATAAACAAAACAAAATTCTTTTTGTTCTAGGCAGAAGAATTAAATGGTCAGCTTTATAGGTGTGGATGGAATTTTTTTTCTACATGTGGTACTAACCATCTCCCAGAGGCCAGTTGTCGAAATCAGCCTCTGAAGCCACACACATGTTTGTGCCACCAGCAGAGGGAGGGGCAGGTGGCGGAAGAGGCCAGGTGACTCAGTACCTCCAGCATCTGGGTTAGGAACTTCTCTCAAGTGATGGCAGAGGTGTTGCTGCCCTTAAATGACCAGCAAATCATTGCATGTGGTGTGTGCTCTATGAGGCAATTCTAGATCTGTTTTGAGGCTAGTCAACCCTTAAAAGGATGCAACTTTAATTTTTTTTTTTTCAATTTTCTCAGCATGGATGGCCTTGAGGATTTGTCCTGCTAGCTTCTTGGAGCTCTAACTTATAGTGAGTAGTGATAAGTCTACCTTGGAGTTTAGATCATCCCGATATTGACAAGAGTTGCTGCACCTTTTGAAATTATTCACTGGTTCAACCACACGTGTATCAAGATGGCCAACGTGGGAGAGCATGAATCCTCCTTCCCTCACCCCCTTTAAGTGAAACGGCCATGCAGATGTAAACAATGGACACTATTTCAACAAGTATTGTTTCTCTTTCTAGCTGGGGCCAATCCAGTTGCCTGGCATAGATCTTCTTTGTTCTGGGAAGCTCTACCTGTTTGGCCCCTTTTAGTAAGGGAGCCCGGATGTTGCTGGGAAGAAGTGGGCAAACTGGTGCAAGGGTTGAGAAGATTTGAAGGAGAGGGATGGGGCACCAACCCCTTTCCTTAATGTTAATAAAACATCTCTATTAGATTAAACTGGCCCCAGCTGGAGGCCACTGAGCTGGAGAGTACTTGAGTCTGAGGAGAAGCTTCTCGCTGGAAAGAGCAGTTTGGTCTAGGGTTGTTTCCTTCCAGGACATGAATTTTTTTTTTTTTTCAGATTTTATTTAATTGACAGAGAGAGCGAGCGAGCATGAGCATGCATACAAGCAAGAGGGAACTGCAAGCAGAGGGAGAGGGAGAAACAAGCTCCTTGCTAAGTGGGGAGCCTGATGTGGAGCTTAATCTCAGGACCCCGGGATCATGACCTGAGCCAAAGGCAGCTGCTTAAATGACTGAGCCACCCAGGCGCCCCAGGACCTGAATTTTCATGTGAGATGATTCACCCTGTGGCTGAGTCTGGGGACCCTTCTTTCCTAGCCACTCTGTCACTGTTGGTAGCCTTGAGGAAATGACCGAGTTCATGTAAACTGAGAAAGTGCTCTGAGGAGCCATAATATGGAGGTCTGTCCCACTTCATGCATTCATCTCCCTGCCCCCTTCAAAGAAACCACTATCTGGTATGTCTCCATCATCAAAGCAGAGGCTCTGAGTGGAGTGCTGGACCGCCTCTTTATTTGGGGAGGGGGGATTATTTATCGGCACTCTTACAGACATCTTTATTATTTATGTTCTTTTTTTATATTCTTTTTAAAAAAGATTTTATTTATTTATTTGAGAGGTAGTGAGAGAGAGCATGAGGGGAGAGGGTCAGAGGGAGAAGCAGACTCCCTCAGGGAGCCCGACGTGGGACTTGATACCAGGGCTCTGGGATCGTGACCTGAGCCGAAGGCAGTCTCTTAACCCACTGAGCCACCCAGGCGCCCTATTACTTGTATTCTTAAGCATATCTCTTCATGCAGTGTGGCATGTCCATCACACTGGAGCACCCCCAGGAACCTTAGCAAGAGCCACAGAGAATGTGTCACTCCAGTGCACCAAGCATATTTTCTGTGAGGCAACAGGACAAGTATTAGATTGAATAACCTCCTGGAGGTTTTGGCTTACAGAGGAATAACTCTGCAGTGATAGAAATCCTTCTTGAAATAGGTGAGTCTTTGAGTTATTAATTTGAGTAGTAAAAAAGTATCCTCTTATTTTGGACTCTGATGACAACAGCAAGATGTATCTGTTATAATATAAACCTAACATACATAAAAACAAACCATGACAAACATTATAAGATTCAAATGAAAAGAAATAAGATAATTGAAGCACAGATTATGAATGGGTGGGGACTTGAGTAAGGGGTGGGAATGGATCTTTTCTAAGATGTTGAATCCTTTGAATTCAGGCAGTTGTGCTGATGGTTCTGTTCTCAAAGGGTTGTATATCTTTATGCAATATCCTTCACCTCAGACTAATCAGTGGACTTTCCTCATTGGTGGGCCAAGAGGAGTGAAACAGTTTGCAGTGGTAATTAGTGAAAAGAATGAGTACTAGGATGATTACATCATATACACTCATCACATTCATGGAGATCAAAGTGGCTAAGTGAATCTCAAATATTCATTCAAGCCTTAATCCCAACTGAGATGCTCAAACCACTTCTCTTTCTTCATGTAGGTGAAAGGATATCTAATAGTAGTAAGAACTAGTGTTTGTTTAGCATTTATTATGTGATGGAAGATTTCTATTACCTAAGAATGGTCAGAACAATTACGTATCCTGTCCTAGATTTTATCCAAGGTAAAAGAGCAGGTTTGCAGGAGCAGTATTCACTTTAAAAGTTGGTTCATTAGAGTGAATAAGTCCCCGTTTTCACCCAATAGTTATGCATATAATATGTATTTACAGCTAAAGTCTATAATAGTTTCTTTCTTTCAGGTTGCCAGCAGGAGACATGCCAAGATCTCCATAGGTGATATGGACTTACTGTAACAATGCACATGGCATTAAGGAAGCCCGTGGGACTATCTGGACAGACATGTAGTCCTTTAAATCTGCAGCATTAGAATGTAGAACAGGCTCAAGGAATCAAAACAGTTACTTCCAATTGCTTGAGACACTGTGGTAGCTCTGGTTGTCCCAGGTATCATGTCTCACTCTAAAATGGACAGACTGTCTTGTCACTCCTCTCTTCTCTGTGGGGATCCTACATCTGATAGCTCAGTTCATCACCATGCAATGTGGAGCGCCCCACTGGGCAGAGTTTCACACCACGCCATTTCCTAGCCACCTGACCCAACTTCACCTTGCTCAAGAGTGAATCCCTGGTCCAATCATTTGGGACTAGGGTAGAGAATTCTGTGGCACAGACATGGCTGATATATGAAGACAGAACTGCCTGTACTCCCGTTATGAGATGAGGTTGGTGAGCACAGACGGTTTCATGGTCTGCTGGAGTTTTCCACCAAACACCTTCTCCCCTTCACCAAATTTCCATAAACAATAGCGGGATAGCAAATCGGTTATTTTTCTGGACACACTGCTTCTTGATTTTTTATGCTCTTGTGCCAGCATTTCTGAGCATGAAATGTATCAAATACTTATACTTTATACTTAATGTCAACTAGGTAGAAGTCATTATTACCCCAGAATTTTTTTTGAGATTTTTATTTTATCTTTCCTTTTTATAAGGTCCTGCAATCAAAATTGTAACAGCAGATGCCTTCAATTTTCCTGGGTCACATTAACTCCAAAAATCTTTTGCTCTGTACATGTAGACTTCAAGGGTGACTCTATCTCTTTCCTACATTTCCTGGGTCTTTTCTGCTACAGAACTGAGCCTTCATCTTTGATTTGCTATGTAAAGTTGTTTTATTTTGTTTTTTTTCAATACGAGGGCTAGAATTTTGTTCCAATTCTTGTTAGTTACCTTTAGACTCCAAACTTATATTTTATTGTTTGACGGTTGAATTCTTTTTGAATTACTAAAATATTTACTCTAGTTTTAGCTCTTTCCATTTACTGTGGTAGCTGTAGATTCTGACGGCGCTTGAGAAGAATGTGTTGGATGGAATGTTCTATATATGTCTGTTCAGTCCTTTTGGTCTACAGTATAGTCAAGCTCAACATTTTTTTAGTGATTATCTGTCTGATCTATCCATTGTTGAAAGTGGGGTATTAAAGTGCCACTGTTACTGTGATTTCTCCCTTCACATCTGTATTTGCTTAACACATCTACTCATCTCCATCTTTGTCTTCTCTACTTCACTTCTTAATGTCCATCAATGCCTTATAGTTTTCCATGTATTTCTTTCTCAGATATTTCACTGCTAGTGTAGAAACTAGCTCATTTCTAGTGTAGAAACAACTCATTTCTATATATTGATCTTGTATCCTGCAACTTCACTGAATTTAATTATGATTAGTACACAGTTTTTTGGTGGAATGTTTAGGATTGTCTACGTATAAAATTACATCCTCCCCAAGCAGAGATAATTTTACGTTTTCTTTCCAGTCTGGATGCCTTTTATTTTTCTCTTGCCTAATTAATTGCTTTTGCCAGAACTTCCAGTACTATATTGAATAGGTGTGGTAAGGGTGGCCACCCTTTTCTTACTTCTGATCTTTAAGGAAAAGCTTTCAACATTTCATCATTGAGTAAGAACTTAGCTGTGGGTTTGTGATAGAGTCCTTTGTTAAGGTAGTTTTCTTCTCTATCCAATTGTTTGAGAGTTTCTATCATGAAAGCATGTTGCATTTTATCAAATAATTTTTTCTGTATCTCTTGAAGGATGTGATTTTTATCTTCCATTCTGTTAATGTGGAATATTACGTTCATTGATTTGCATAGGTTTTACCATTCTTGCATTACAGGCATAAAACCCACCTGATCATGGTATATGCTTTTAATATGCTGCTGAATTTTGTTTGCTAATATGTTTGAGAATTTCTGCATTTGTATTTTTCAGAGATATTGGCCTGTACTTTTCTTGTGACGTTCTTATCTGGCTTTGGTATCAGTACAATGCTGGCCTTCTAAAATGAGTTTGAGAGGTTTCCCCCTCTTCAATTTTTTGAGAGTTTGAGAACGACTGGCATTAGTTCTTAAGTGTTTTGTAGAATTTACTGGGGAAGTCGTCTTGTCCTGACCTTTTCTTTGTTGGGAGATTTTGGATTACTGCTTCAATCTCCTTACTAGTAATTGGTCTGTTCAGATTTCCTATTTCTTCATGGTTCAGCCTTGGTAAGTTGTATGTTTCTAAAATTTATTCATTTCTTCTCGGTTATCCACTTTGTCGGTGTATAGTTGTATTCATAGTAGTCTCCTATGATCCTTTGTATTTATGTGGTATCCCTGTGATGGCTCTGCTCTCATTCCTGATTTTGAGTCTTCTCAAATAGGACTAAGACTTCTTTTTAGTCTACCCAGTTTGGTCAATTTTGTTCATCTTTTCAAAATACCAGCTTAGTTCCATTGATTTTTTTTCTGTTATTTTTCTGGTCTCTTATTACTTCCTTCTGCTAACATTTGGGCTTATGCTTTTTTTTTTTCTGGTACCTTCAGGTATAGTTGTGGGGTTCACTTTTTTTTATTGCAACCATTTACTGCTATAAACTTTCTTCTCAGAACTGCTTTTGCCACATCTGGTAAGTTTGGGTATGCTTGTTTCCATTTTCATTTGTTTCAATGTATTTGTTTTTTTCCTTTTGATTTCTTCTTTGACCCATTCAGGAGTGTGTTTTTTAAATTCCATGCAACTGTGAATTTTCCAGTTTTATTCCTAATACTAATTTCTCATTTCAAACCACTGTGGCCAAAACATATGCTGGGTATGATTTCAATATAAAATTTCCTAAGACTTACATGATTCATCCTGAAGAATGTTTTGTGTGTGCTTGAGGAGAATGTGTTGGATGGAATATTCTATATATGTCGGTTCAGTCCATTTGGTCTACAGTATAGTCAACCTTTTTTTAGTGATTATCTGTCTGATCTATCCATTGTTGAAAGCGGAGTATTAAAGTGCCACTGTTATTGTATTGTGATTTCTCCCTTCGTATCTGTATTTGCTTAATGTACTTAGGTGTCCTAATTTAGGGTTCATATATATTTATGATTATATCCTCTTGATAAATTGACCTCTTTATCATTATATAAATGACCCTGTCTTTTGTTAGATTTTGAGTTAACCAATTATAACCAATTTGCCTGGTATAAGTACAGCTACTTCTGCTCTCTTTTGGTTTCTGCTTGCAAGGAATATCTTTTTCCCTCCCTTCACTTTGAGCCTATATGTGTTTGTGAAGTCAAAGTGAGTCTCTTGTAGGAAGCATATAGTTGGGTCTTATTTTTCTATCCATTTATCCCTTCTATGCCTTTTGATGGGAGAGTCTAGATAACTTACCTTTATAACAGTTGTTGATAGGCAAGAACTTATTAATGACACCTTATAGTTTTCTGGATGTTTTGTAGTTCCCTTGTTCCTTTTCTCTTTCTGCCTTTCTTTGTGAATTGATGGCTTTCTGTATGCTTTGATTCCCTTCTATTTATCTTTTGTGTATCTACTATAACAACAGGCACTTTAGCAACTCTATCAATGCCCTGTCCAGATCCTTTTGGATCTTTTTTATAGGTCCTGTATATCGTCTGTTGGGCTTCTGTGTGTCCTTACTCCTACATAGTCTGCAACTATAATTCACTCTGACCCCTGCCCTTGGATACTAGAGCTCTCTACCCACACACACAAAACTGTCTAAGTGCCTAGGAATTTATGTCTCCTTGGATGGCCAATGAGTGACTGGCAGAAGTTTATGAAATGGGTTTGTGAAAGACCAGCTCTTCGGCCACCAGCTGGGACAAACTCTGAGGTATAATTTACATTCCTGAGCTGCCCTCCTGAAGGACCAGGTAGAAGCTGGGGCTTTACTTGAAATTGTACTTTTGCTTGGATTCTTCCCCTCCCTGTCGTGTTTCTCTTATCCCCATACCTAGTCTTCTCATGGAACATTTACTTAGTACATCGCTTGCCCATGAATCTGCATCTGCTTCTGGGGAACCTGAACTCAGACTCTGCTGTGTAGAATAAAATAGAAAACAAAATTTAATCAGTGCTCCTAAAGACCAAAAACAAGTGCAAAGTCTTGTATATGGACAGTTTGCTTTCTTAGGAGGCTCTTTTTTACTTGTAATCAGAAGCATCCAGAGTCCAAAATGCATGGTTTATGTAACTCTACATATGAGGAGTAAGGCCTTTGTAAGTGTGACATTAATATAGTGTCACATTTGCTTAGTCACAAAGAAATAGGGAAAGGGAGTGAGGCCGACTACATGCAAAGTTGCAACATTCTTCATGGGTGCTCCCTCTTCTGTGACCCCTTGACATTTAATACTTACACAATTGCTGTTGTAAGTACTTGCTTCCCTCCCTTAGATTGTGGGAGCTCTGTGTGTGGGGGGGGGCAATGTGGATGTTTTGTTCATGGCTGTATTCTAGAGCCTTCCACAATGTCGGGCACTAAGTAGGTGCTCCATCAATATGTACTGACTACACATGGGAGCCCTGTGACCAGGAAGCTAGGTCTCTAGAGGTAGATCGTGCTGTGTTCAGGACTTCTCAGGACTAAATATAGGTTAAAAGATTTTGGAGTTTAGGCTGTCCCCGCTGTAGGCACAATGGTCACATACCAGAGAAACTGGCTGTTCCGGTTCACATGGTTTTTACCCGTTCTTCCAGATAAGTGTTGGTAAAAAGCCTCATGGAGAACCGGAGGCAGGCACAGTTTCTTCAGACCTATGAAGTCTTGGGGAAGGCTCATTGAGTTAGCCTTAGAGTTTCCTAGCTTAAGACAAGAAAGAAATGTGGTATGATCTGAATTCACTGTTCTGAAAATGGTAAGATTTTGAATGGAAAGCTCGTCTAGCAGTCTTATTGTAATAGAAAGAAGCCACTGGTCCAGGAGAAGAAGAGAGTTTTCTAGAAGGTTTTTTGCCTTTGCTTCATCTTTGTACTCCAAGAGCCAGTAAATACATTTTATCACGTGTCACTTGAGTTCGATGCCTCTGAGAGCCAGACAGTCTTCTTGCCATCCCCACGTCCATGTCTGTGATTCAGCCACTTTGTGGTGGGGAAGACCAGTAGGACCTGTTTCTTTCTCCAGTACCCAAGGAAGATTCACAGAACCCTGATGGGGGTTGTCAAAAAAATACCAATTTTCCACCACGGTTAAGTATTTGGAAAACGATGCCAAGGGCAAAAGAAGAAAACTAGAGCTGTTTGTTTTCATTTATTTGTCAAGCTAAAGACCTGTGAAAGGTTGGTGAAAGCTATTATTTTCAATCTTCTCCCTTGCTCCATATCATACCTTGAAAATTTAAGCAATCCTTGGCGGTCACAGGGTAATTAGAAGCAGTCTGGTTCCTCTCCTGCCCAGTTTCTCAGATATTGGGAGAGCGGAATGTTGGCTGAGGGGGCGATTGAGCAATATTTTATATTTTAATTTCTTGCTAATGAACTGATACATTGTTGAACAGGTTCTATGAGTGAATTCTGTTCTGATATCTCTTCCAAATGCCTTAAATGGCACCACCGTACTTAAATAATTTTGTGTTTTTTAGAACTGCTGCCCACATGAAACTTCATCCCTTCCTTCACATGTTTACCATTTGCCCAGTATCCTATAGACTAAGGCCCATATCCCTAAGTCAAATTTTGGAGACAAATCTGCTTTTAGATTGAGTTTTAGTTTTTTAGTTTGTTTAGATTTGGCACCAAAACCGCAAAAAATTGACATGAGCCAATGCTCTAAAAACACTGCCATAAGCTTGTCACTAGAAGCTGCTTTTGGCTCTAAATTGCCAAGGAGGAAAGAAGCCAAACTTAGGTTTCCTGTTGAGGTCCTTGAGCAACATTAGTTTCTGCCAAATGCACATTTTTGGAATTAATTTTTTTTAAAGCCATCAGCTAGAGAATGTTGGGTGTGAGTATTTTAAAACAACTCTAAAAATAACAAAGTTATAAATGAGGTTGTCAGTTACTACAGTTCAGTCCTTGATCCAATAACTATTTATTGAGCACTTATTATCTGCCAGGAATTACATGCCGACTTAAGACAAATTTAACTTTAAAATAAACTTGAATTTCCTGTTGTTTTCCAAACAATAAATGTTACAGAAGCATAAACAAACATGAGCTGTCAAGATAATCATCTCTTTATATTTTTATTCTGATAGTTTTCAAGATGACTGGTTCTCTTAAGACAAAAGGTTTTGATAAAAACTAATGCAAACCCAAGTCTTTTATTAATACATATATTTTTAACTTTCTCCATCAGTAATCACTGAAGTAGATAAAAAATGAAAATAAGAATGCATGGTGACCTGATAAGATACTGATCTCTGCATCATACACACATTCTGCAGGAAGCTTTACCCAACAGGGTGTTGACCGGGAAAGAACAAGTGAAAATTCTGTACAGTGGTGGATAGGCTCAAGGGTGGGGGCCATCTAAGAACTGTATTAGTATCTCATTTTATATTCTCAAAAGTTTGCCCATCACACTAGCAGGCATTGCATTTTTGGATAAGGGGGAAAATGCACTTTGGTTCTTATTCTATGTTGTGGTTCAGAGTCTGTGGTGAAATGAATAAGTGGTCTTTCTCTAAAATATCTAATAAGTGGGCACCTGGGTAGCTCAGCTGGTTAAGCGACTGCCTTTGGCTCAGGTCATGATCCTGGAGTCCTGGGATCGAGCCCCACATTGTACTCCCCTTGCTCTGTGGGAAGCCTGCTTCTCCCTCTGCCTGCTGCTCCCCCTGCTTGTGCTGTCTCTGTGTCAAATAAAGTTTTTTTAAAAATCTAATAAGCATCACAAATATGCACTGTTGTTGTCTCACTTGGGAATCCTGAGTTAACCCAATCTTGTTTTTCAGCAAGTTTTATAGAAGCACTAATTAAGTCATTTAAAGTAGGTGTGAAGTAAAAATTTTCTTTTTTTTTTCTTTTTTTTTTTTTTTAAAGATTTTATTTATTTATTTGACACAGAGAGAGAGATTACAAGTCGGCAGAGAGGCAGGCAGAGAGAGAGGAGAGAGGAGGAAGCAGGCTCCCTGCTGAGCAGAGAGCCCGATGCGGGCCTCGATCCCAGGACCCTGGGATCATGACCTGAGCCGAAGGCAGCGGCTTTAACCCACTGAGCCACCCAGGCGCCCTGAAGTAAAAATTTTCTTAAAACACCTAAGTATTGGGGCGCCTTAGTGGCTCAGTCATTTAAGCGTCTGCGCCAGGGTCCTGGGATCGAGTCCCGCATCAGGCTCCCTGTTCAGCGGGAGGCCTGCTTCTCCTTCTCCCTCTGCCCCCGCTTGTGCTCTCTCTCAAAAACAAGCACACACGCATACACCTAAATATGTTGTTTGTCCACTAAATATTGAGTAGCCATGAATTAAAGTACTGTGTTTGGTGCTAGATTTAATATAAGTGAATAGGACACTGAGTCTGCCTTCTAGATACTTGCAGTCCAGTGGGCTGACAAAATCAGGCAAGTACCATACAAGGCATTGAATAAGTTGGTACAGGCGATAAGAATTCTATCTGCCTGGAGTAAATGGAAGGAAGGTTAGTTGATACACAGAAGGTGACTTCTGAGTTTGAGCTGATTCTGGGAAGCTGAGTAAGTGTGAGAAAGAGTAGGTGAAAGAAGAAGGTAAAGAGCAAAATCAAGAAGCTATAACAGAAAATAAAGACGTGTTTATATAAAACTTGTATCATAAAAGTGGTAACAAACAGAAAAGGTAACTTCTATAATGACAATGTTTTAATGCAAATGATGAAGAAAGTGTCAGCAGTATTTTATACAAAGATTTATTTTATTAAAATATTTATTTATTTATTTATTTATTTATTTATTTATTTATTTGAGATAGAGCATGAGTAGGGGGAGAGGGACAGAGAGAGAGGGAGAAGCAGATTCCCCACTGAGCAGGGAGCCCGATGTGGGGCTCAAACCCAGGACCCTGGGATCATGACCTAAGATGAAGGCAGATGCTTAACCTACTGAGCCACCCAAGGCCCCTACAAAGATTTATTTTGAATTGATTAGATAAAGAATCTTTTTTTTTTAAAGATTTTATTTATTTGACAGAGAGAGAGAGAGAGATCACAAGTAGGCTGAGAGGCAGGCAGAGAGAGAGAGGGGGAAGCAGGCTCCCCGCTGAGCAGGGAGCCCGATGTGGGCCTTGATCCCAGGACCCTGAGATCATGACCTGAGCCGAAGGCAGAGGCTTTTAACTCACTGAGCCACCCAGGCGCCCTAGATAAAGAATCTTGAGAGAGCAATCAGGTAACACCCACTAAAAATGTCTGTACATTTTGTTCCATAATCTTCACTGCCTAAAATCTAGCCATCAGAAAGGAAACAAGTGCATGGGATTGTAAATGCATTATTTATTACAGTATTGTTCTTGGAGGCAAAAATTTGGAAACAATGTGAATGTCCATCCATAGAGAAAGAGTCAAGTAAATTATGGCCCTGCTTATACCATGGAATATTAGAAAGCTATTCAAAAGACTGAACTGCAGCTGTACAAGTTGACTTAAAGGGATTTCCGCCAGAAAAATGCTGGGTGAGGTCAGCATGACGCAGAAACATACATGCAGTATGATCCCATCTTCAAAAGAAAAGGACATGAATCTGTATAAAACGCATGTGTATGAACGTGTATGGACATATTTATGATTAATAAGGTTATAGGAACACTGAGAAAGCTATGAAGGGATACAGACACAAAATAGCATGGTTTCTTTTAGTGATGGCTCATGTGAGAAGAGGGAGAGAGGGTAAGCCAAGAAAAAAAAAGGGGGGGGAATGCAGTAAAAATGACATTACATTTATGCATACATGCATGTATATGTACAAAATATGTATGTCTACCCAGTGTGTTTATATATTTTATATAAGTTATAGATTGTGTCAAGTCATAGGTCACTGTCTTATGATATTTACATGGAGAAAGAGAGAGATACAGACAGAATGTCTTTTAAGAAAAAAGTAGTACGTACTGAGGGATACTCCAGGCAGCCTGGGCATCTTGTGTGAAACCGCCAGGGGGGCTTACAAAGAGTTACAACACAGGGAGCAGTCAAGACCCATCTTTACTTCTTTGGTACCTGATACTCCAGTCACATATCACTATAAATGTAGGTGGGGTGGGTGATATTTCTTTCCAAGACTGATATTCGTTACATCCTGTGGTATCACAAGTGAAGGAAGCAGGCTGCGGGGGGGGGGGGGGGGGGGGG
>LNAC01000002.1:13695939-13819144 GCA_002007465.1 Ailurus styani | reverse complement strand
ATTATTTTTAAAAAAAAAAAAAAAAAAGAAGAAAAAAAAAAAAAGAAATGAAGGGGCAAAAAAGCCCCTTGGCCTGGGCTCTGAAACTTCTGCTTCCTGGTATCTGAGACTTCTATCTCATCCTGAGTAAAGTGATCAAGGTGAGGCCTAGGTCAAAGCAGGGGGTGTGTTCTAAATTTCGGCAAACCTAAAACAAGGCCAACTCTGATAGGCAGAACTGAACATTAACTTTCTGGAGTTAATTAGGCAATGAGTATCAGATTCCTTTAAAATATTTACACTCTTTCATCCAGCAATTCTATTTCTAAGACCGTATCCTGAAGAAAGGGTAGTTGTGCACATTCTTAAGTATCACTCCAGGACGTTCATTGCAGTATTGTTTTAACTGTAAAAAACGTGGAAGCAATTTATATGTCCAAAACCAGGTTTTAAATAAATTAAGATTCACGTGTTTTTATGGGCTTTTATGGAGTGACTAAAAATCAAGATACAGAAGAATGTTTACTGATGTAGGAAAATGTTCACAATTCACTGGCAAGTACATTCTGCAGAAAGCTTCAGTGATAGCTAGAGGAATAAAGCTAACTAACCCCTCCTTGACCCATGCATTTTAGCCTATAGAAAGGAGCACTTTTTTTTTTAAAGATTTTATTTATTTATTTGACACAGAGAGAGAGATCAGATCACAAGCAGGCAGAGAGACAGGCAGAGAGAGGAGGAAGCAGGCTCCCCACTGAGCAGGGAGCCTGATGCGGGCCTCGATCCCAGGACTCTGAGATCATGACCTGAGCCGAAGGCAGAGGCTTTAACCCACTGAGCCACCCAGGCGCCCGAAAGGAGCACTTTTAATGCTGAAAAGCATTAGGTATAGTTGAGTGGACAGAAAAGGGTCCGCTCTAGGAACACCTGGGTGACTCAGTTGGCTAAGCGTCTGCCTTCGGTTCAGGTGGTGATCCCAGGGTCCTGGGATCAAGTCCTGAATCTGGCTCCACGCTCAGAGGGGAGCCTGCTTCTCATTCTCCCTCTGTACCTCCCCCTGCTGTATGCATGCTCTCTCTGACAAATAAATCTGTGAAGAAAAAGAAAAGGGACAGCTCTGGTCCCAGACTGGGTACTCTTAAATTTATGGTATTTTCTCCAAGGATGGACATGATGTAAACACCACCAACTCCCCCACAGACTACCCTGGGCTCTGCATTTCCATGAGAGAAGCAGAATTTTCCAGCACAGGGATCCTACCTCTGGCCAGAGCTCATTCATGCAGGGTCGCCCGCCTCTCTGCACACGTACTGTCTACACTCTTGTCCATGTTAAGTAACGCCTGCAGGACCAGAAATATATGTGTAAGTACACACACCATATTAATGGTGTTTATCTTTGGGTGGTGGGATTATGAGTAATTTTTGTATTCTCCTTTAAGCATTTGTTATATTTCATGTAGCAAGGATATATTACTTTTGTAATGGGGGCAGAGGTAATCCATTAATTTAAATCTATGCCCTGGACTGATCCTAAAGCAAGATCATTGCCGCAAGAAAAGAAAGGGTCCTGATTTTGCTTCTAACCTACAGCATGACCTTGGGCAAGTCATTTGCTTCACCTTCTGAGCCATAATTTCCTTGTTTGTAAAATGAGCCAGTGGAAACAATTCATAAGGTTCCTTCTACCTTTAACAGTCGCGATCCACAAGTTTGTTTGCTTTTTTTAAAGGGGAAGAACAGGAGGGTTGTTCTAGAAGACCTTGAGAAGCTCAGAAGCTTGCAGATGTGTAAAAGTAGAAAAGTAGAAAATCATATCAATCAAACTTAAAAAGCTAGTTGTAGTGTCTGAAATTTCTGTTGTAATTTTTTTCTTTAGAGCACAAGTTACAGTTGTAGGAAAAATCTCGTCTCTTATTGGCCAGACAGGAGTGCCTTCTGAGGACTAGTTCTCTATCAAGCAGGCGCATGTTTACTAGGAAGCCCCCCACCCCCACCAGGTGGTGGTTAAACTAATGGAGATTTTAAATTCCCCTGAACTTTGTTGCAATAGGATTCACTTATCTATCGGGTGAATGTTATGAAGCACATAGTTCTGATGTACTCTAAGCACAAGTTCTGAGGTGTGAAGGGACCCCAGGCTCTTCCCTGTCCTCAGCATCAGCACAATGTGGTGACAGGCCATCCAACCAGATTCTCTTCTTTAAAATTACTTTGGCAAAGTCTGGTAGAAACAGAACATCTCCACATAAAGATTCTGAAGTGTGTTTGTATTAGCAAAAACAGTGTTTTTTAAAGTTTTTTTTTGTCAGAGAGAGCGAGCACAAGCAGGGGGAGCAGCAGGCAGAGGGAGAAGCAGGCTTCCCACTGAGCAAAGAACCTGATCAGGGACTCCATCCAGGACCCTGGGATAACGACCTGAGCTCAAGGTAGGTACTTAACTGACTGAGCCACCCAGGGGTCCCAGCAAAGACACCATTTAAGGGCTTTACAGAAATGTCAAATCTTAAAAAACATCTTGTACCAGGTAAAATAAATTATCAGCCTGAAATGACAATGACCTCTGCTGTCAATTTTCTATACCTATTTTAAAAATGACAGTTTTTTTTTTTAGTATTTCTAAATATACTTCACTGTCCTCATAATGTTCACTAGAAATTTAAAAATCACTCACTCTCCCATCATTTCAACCATTTATTTTTCTACATTACTTTCCAGGCCCTCTCTGTGTATATAACTTTTATGTAGTTGTATTCCATAATGGACATATGTTTGGGGGTCCTGCTTTTTTACATACCACATTAGATCTGAGACTTTTCTCTGATGTTACCTCATAGTTTGCCTAAATGACCATTTATAACAACTATACTATTCCACCAAGTATATATATATATATATGTATGTGTGTGTATATACACATATATGATTTTTAAAAAATATTTATTTATGGAGAGAGAGCAGGAGAGAACAAGCAGGGGGAGTGGCAGACAGAGAGGGAGAAGCAGGCTCCCTGCTGAGCAGGGAGCCCAATGAGGGACTTGATCCCAGAACCCTGGGATCATGACCTGAGCTGAAGGCAATCACTTAACTGAGCCACCCAGGCACCCCATGATTTTTTTTTTTAACATGTTTGATAATGTTCTCCTGGGAGAGCCTAATTCTTGGTAGCTACCTTTGTGATTCACAGGCTCTGCAAAAACCTGAAACCTTCATCTGTTGTTAAAATTTACCCAATAGTGATTTGATCCTCCGTGCAAAGCCTTCCTTGCCTTTTCTGCAGGGTGAAGATAGTTAGGGGGAAGTCAAGATTTGTAATCCCTAACATCTATAGTACTAACTGGTTTTTATCAGTGTATACTTCCCATCCTGACAGGAAGGCTAAGGAAGAAGAGGATGTTGCAGGAAAGAGAAAGAGAGAAAGAAAAGAACTTAAGTACCAAAGATACTCAACCTGCTTTAAAATGTTCCTAGTGCTCCTTCTAAACCCCATTCCCTTGTGAGGGGGCACCCAGCATCATTGTCTGCATTTTCAGATGGAGGCGGAAATCATTGAGGTTAAGTGACTGGCCAAAGGCCAAAATGCCAGCCTATGGAGAAGTCGGCCCGAAAATTCCCGCCTGTTGGCTCGTGGCATGAAGTGGTCTCCCATGAGGGCTTTACAGCCGTTCCTCCAGAGGCCCCTTGACTCCCACAGTTGTGTGACCTCCAGAAAGTGCCAAGGAAACTTCCACGGGGTTTCCAGGGTAGTACTTTGCTGCTGCTCTCCATCACCATTCCTCCCGTTAAACCAGAAAACCAAGCTACTCCAATAGTGAGAGGGCATCTCTCCACTTCCTGTTGGGGGTAGACCTGTCCTTCCCCTTAGGCCCACCTCCCAGCCCGGCCACTGAGAAGAATGGAGTAGTTTGTGACCTTTACAGGACCTTTTACGAAAAGAAAATGTGCTTGGCTTGTGTGAAACTTTCGGGATCTGGAATCAGCTCAGTGGGCTTGACTCCAGGTTATTCTCAGGGCTGTAGCTAGCTTGAGTGGTGCCTTGGATCATAGGAGGAAAGTGTGCTTCCTCTCGGTGGGTGACGGCCTGCTGGTCTGTGGCTTGGCCGTAGATCACAGGCTGATTTCAGCTTCGATTTATCCCTTGGCTGGGTGCCTTCGTCTGTAGTGATTGACTTACACAACTATACGTGGGTGTCTTATCCATCCTTTACTGTTGCGTGACTTCAGCAAGTTGCTTAGCCTTTCTGAGTCTTGGTTTCTCCATCCATAAAACAGGCAAAATAATAGCACCTTCCTCCAAGTTCCTCCGGTTAAATGAGATAAAGCTTGTAAACAGCCTCTCATGGTAGCTGTCTTAGTACACAGGCATTCCATAAAATGGTCACCCTTCTTCTTGGCTGTATAAGTCGTGGCGTGGCTTTAGAAGATGAGAAAAGCCTACCTTTCACACCTTACTCTCTTGAGAAGCCTGATTTGCCTAGCAATGTATTTTGTAAATGGAGGACGATTATGAAAAGGGGAGGTGAGATTCATTAGAGATTTGTTATTTTAATATAAATGTTATTGTTATCATTCTTTCTGGTTGCACCATCTGAAGGAGGCATATCTGATATGGAATTTCTAATTACATGTTGAGTTCAAGAAAGGATAATTTATAGTCCACACCCCGACACACCCATGCCTCTGGAGCATACTTGCAATTTTGTTGGATGTCTTGGGCATTGGGACAGTCAACCTCATTCAAGTTATTAGTGAATTCTTATTCTACTGTTGTATGGTTGAGTGAGTGATGCGAGTGAGTAATTCAGGAGCAAGCACTGAGGAATGCCTAATTTGCATAGACACAGAAATGAGCCTTCTAGGCTAAGTTTAAAAAAAGAAAAGAAAAGAAAAGAAAAGAAAAGAAAGAAAAAGGAGCCATTGAGTAGTTCTTAGGGCCAGGTAAAGTCCCAGCATGCTCAGTCATCAGCTCTGATGTCCACTCTCTAGGACCAGATAGACTGCCCTCCTTTACAGAACTATTTTGGTGGGAAGAGGACATTTACAATTTAGACCTGGGAGCTTTCAAAAAATTTCCTGGGGCACCTGGGTGGCTCAGATGGTTAAGCATCTACCTTTGACTCAGGCCACGATCTCAGGGTCCTGGGATGGAGTCCCAGCTCAGCGGGGGGGAGTGGGGTGTCTGCTTCTCCCACTCCCTCTGCCCCTCCCCCTGCTTGTGCTTTCTCTCTCAAATGAAAAACTAAAATAAAAAAAATTTTCCTGCCAATTAATAAATACAATAGTGGTGCATGCATGTGTATGTGTGTATTTACAGTCACTGGAGGGCAAGAATGAAATCTCAGTGTACCTAAAAGTGGAACATTTGCCTTTTCTAGGTGAACTCACCTATCTTCCAGGGAGTATATCTTTCATCATTCATCATTTTAGCGTAACTGCCTCGAAAGGAAGTCTATAATCCGTAAATAACTCTGTGGCTCTTTTTGCCTGGAGTCTTTTTTTTCAACTTTCACCAAGGAATATTTATAATCAAATAATTACACTGCGTTTTCAAAAAAGTGACTTGTAAAAATATCACTCAAGAACTCATTTCGGATTTTGGGAGGAGCCCATTTCACTCGAAAAACAAAGCAATAACAACAACCAGAGTCACCACAGTAAAACCTTAACAGAAAGAAGGCAATTAAAGACTTGGTGACTCAGTGTTAAAGCGACGGAAAATCACGTTGTTTCCAGTTATTATGGCCCCTCACTTCCTGTTTCTCAGAACCGAATGAGCTGGGAACAAGTCAGGGGAGGACGGTATAGCCTATACATACGTACTCGTGACAGGATGCCCTACCTGAGCCGAGACTATTCAGACTGAGCTGTTTGCACGCTCCCAACTCCTTCATTTGCAGAGGTGAATGCTTGAAAGCACTTGGTTTTTGAGAAAAAAAATTCTGTTTGCTTGGGAGACGCATGGGGAGGGGGTGATAAAGAGGGAGTCTTAATATCCTTCTATCTTGGTGTCCTCCTCCGCCAACACGCACACAGGTTCCACTGGCCAGAAAGGCTGGTCTGGAGCCAGAAACACAAGGATGTGGTTTCCAAGCAAGGTGGAGAAGGGCGGGGTGCGGGGAGGGGGCTCTAGGAGCCCGGATGTCAAGCTCAGCACAGGGTTGGTGATAATTGCCTTCCCACCTTCACTTTGCTGCAAAAGTCCACATAACTTTTTCATTCAGACTCAGGGCAGCCTTATGCTAAGTGCATTATGCATTAACAAGGCATTACACTAAGTGAAATAAGCCAGACAGAGAAAGACACATACTGTATGATCTCACTTCTATGTGGAATCTAAAAAAGCCGAACTCTTAGAAATGGTGAGTTGAGTGTTGGTTACCAGAGAGGCTGGATGGGTGGGGGAAATTGGGAGATGCTGGTCAGAGTGTGCAAAAGTCCACCTCTAAGCTGGGTAGGTTCTGGTGTTCTAATGTGCAGCACGGTGATTACAGTTAATGATACCGTATTATAGACTTGAAAGTTGCTTAGAGAGTAGATCTTAAATGTGGTCATCAGAGAAGAAATGGTAATTATGTGAGTTGATAGAGGTATTAGGTAACCCTATGATGGTAATTGTTTTGTAATACATAAGTGTATCAAATCAACAGGCTGTACACCTTAAACTTATTACACAATGTCATGTCACTTACAGTTCAAGAAGACTAGAAAAAAGATAAAATAGGGACCTCTGAAAATCAGACTGTAAGTTATCTCATTAAATTGTTTGGGTGTTCATCTCTGCTCAACTATGAAAACTACTTGGGAAGGGGGTGCCTGGGTGGCTCTGAGGCGGAAACGCCCCAAAACGGCTGCCTCACTGAGCTGAGGAGCTCCCAAGGACAACTTGGCCCTCCCCTGCCAAGTCACTCCCGCATAGATAAAGACCTGCTGCAGGGCCCTGGAGCTGATCAGTGGTGAGACCCCGCCAAAGACCTAAACAAAGACATGTTGCCTGGCCCCGAACCAATCAGCGGTGTGACCTCGTGAAAAATTCCTAGTTTGCCTATAAATGCCCTCCCTGGTCACAACTAGGTGCCCAGCCTTTGTGAAACTATTCCGCTGGGGCCACCGTGTTATAAACTGTTCCCCCAACTCTCCGGGGTGCCGCCTGAGTTTCATGGTCGCTAATGAACTTCCGCAGCAGCTCAGTTGGTTAAGCAACTGCTTTCGGCTCAGGTCATGATCCGGGACCCTCCCCTCCCTCATCCTCTCTATCTCAAATAAATAAATAAAACCTTAAAAAAAAAAAAAAAACTACTTGGGAAGTATATTCAAATTACAGAGACTCAAGCTCCATCCTATTCTTACTCGATCAGAATTTCAGGCGGGTAGAGCTATGGTTAAAATTTTTCTCAAGTGATCCTGACACGTACCACCAGTGCACTAAACCAAACCCACAACTGGGGGCACCTGGCTGGCTCAGCTCGTAAAGCCTGGGTCTCTTGATCTGAGGGTTATGAGTTCAAACCCACATTGGGTGTGACTCCTACTTAAAACCAAAAAAAAAAAAAAAACCAAAAAACCCAAAAAAACCCAAAACAACAAAAATAACAACCCACCGCCAACCGTTGTAGTCAAACCCCAAGGAGACAGGGGTCTATGCGGAAAGCAGAAATGCCCTCTAGTGGCCAAAAGAAGCCATCCTCCATTCTGCTGGCCCTGGGACCGGTGACAGAATTAGAGAGATGGAAAGATGAATGTCCATTATAAACCACATTATGGGGCGCCTGGGTGGCTCAGTGGGTTAAAGCCTCTGCCTTTGGCTCAGGTCATGATCTCAGGGTCCTGGGATCAAGTCCCACATCGGGCTCCCTGTTCAGCAGGGAGCCTGCTTCCTTCTCTCTCTCTCTGCCTGCCTCTCTGCCTCCTTGTGATCTCTCTTTGTTAAATAAATAAATAAAATCTTAAAAAAAAAAAAACACCACATTATGGACTCCTAATAGTACCAATATGCCCCTGAAACGTAAAGCATAAGATCAGTAAGGGCAGGAAGAATAAGTGTATTCTTCTCTAGTCCATGATGGTGCCCAGAATACTGTGTATATAGTGCCTGGGCCATTGTGGTATAAGGCCTAAAAATAAGGCTCAATACTATATGCTGCCTTAACACCTGGTAAAATCAGGAGGACTGCAAGTGGCCTAACTGCAAGTTCCTTGCCCGGTTCTGCCCTCAAGGGTAAGGTCTCTTAGCCAAACAACACTCCTCATCAAATGGACCAGACAGTTTCTGCTTACCCCTAAGTAGCAGGTTCTCTGACAGCCCGTGGAATTATTTCAACAAGCCAATCCCATCCTGCCACAGGAACCAGGGAGCCCTCACCCTCTTCTCCTCCTGGGTGCAATCCCTCTGTGGTGTGTGGTGTCCTCCTCCCGGAGCTGTGACTCTATGTGACTAATAAACTGCTCTCAATCTCATCTGTCCAGTCTTTGCCCCCCAACCCCCATGATCCTAGGGTGAAAATCCCTTCTTCACCATTAGGATAAAAAAAAACCACAATCAAAACATCCATTGAGGGTATTCAGGAAATATTTGTTAAATGAATGAATGATTAAGACCAAAGGGATCTCAACATGTTTAGATATCTGCACTTTATTGTTCACTTGCAGAAACTCTCAAAGTGATCGTAGGCCCAAATGAATAATCAGGGAAACAGATGTGTAGAATGTTAGGGCTGGAAAAGTTTAGAAATCTCCAGGATTAACTCTGTCATTTTATTTCTAAAAGACCTATTGCCCAGACAAGCCCATGAATTCCTCAAGGAAAAGAACTATGTTTCATTTATACTTTTTTTTAAAGATTTTATTTATTTATTTGACAGAGAGAGATTACAAGTAGGCAGAGAGGCAGGCAGAGAGAGAGGGGGAAGCAGGCTCCCTGCCAAGCAGGGAGCCGGATGCGGGCCTCTATCCCAGGACCCTGAGATCATGACCCGAGCTGAAGGCAGAGGCTTAACCCACTGAGCCACCCAGGCACCCCATTTTTTATTTATTCTTATATCCTCTCAACGCAGAACAGAGCTGCTGTATGTGTTTGACAAATAGATGAATGTTTGCAGAGATTAAGTGAATTTCCCCGAACACCTGCTAGTTAATGGCACTGTAAGGACTCCATTCCAGGAGTTAATTCAACAGATATTTATCAAATGTCTTCTATGAGATACAATATCTCACCAGGTGCCCTAGGTATGCAGGTGGGACTTGGGGCATGGATATTAAGATGAAAAAGACATTGTCCCTGCCCTCAAAGAGTATACACTCTATAACCATGCTGTCCAGTCTGGTAACTGGTAGCTATATGCATTTGAATTAAAAATTAAAATTCAGGGGCACCTGGGTAGCTCTGTTGATTAAGCATTCAACTCTTGATTTTGGCTCAGATCATGATTTCAGGGTTGTGAGATCCAGCCCTCTCTGCTTAAGATTCTCTCTCTCTCTCTC
The DNA here is from genome assembly GCA_002007465.1 of Ailurus styani. Classification (NCBI taxonomy): domain Eukaryota; kingdom Metazoa; phylum Chordata; class Mammalia; order Carnivora; family Ailuridae; genus Ailurus; species Ailurus styani. The sequence continues at coordinate 13,809,689 of LNAC01000002.1, read as the reverse complement.
TCTCTCTCTCTCTCTCTTTCTCTCTCTCTCAAAAAAAATCAAAACCATTGGGACCAAATCAAAGTAAAAAGCTTTTGCACAGTGAAAGAAACCATTGACAAAACAAAAATGCAACCTTCTGAATGGAAGATGATATTTGCAAATGATATATCTGATAAGGGGTTAAATCCAAAATGCGTAAAAAACTTAAAAAACTCAACACCAAAAAAGCATAATCTGATTAAAAATGGGCAGAGAACCTGAACAGACATTTTTCCAAAGAAGACATATAGATAGGCAACAGACACACAAAAAGATGCTCAATATCACTAATCATCACAGAAATGCAAATCAAAACCACACTGAGACCTCACCATTTGCCTATCAGAACAGCTAAAATCAAAAAGACAAGAAATAACAAGTGTTGGTGAGGATGTGGAGAAGAAAGGACCCTCATGCACTGTTGGTGGGACTGCCAGTTGGTATAGTCACTGGAGAAATAGTATGGAGGATTCTCAAAAATGTAAAAATAGGATTACTATATATCAGATCCAGTAGTTCCACTACTGGGTAGTTACCCCCCAAAAATGAAAACATAAATTTAAAAAGACATATACAGGGGTGCCTGGGTGGCTCAGTCAGTTAAGAGTCTGCCTTCGGCTCAGGTCATGATCCCAGGGTCCTGGGATTGAGCCCCACATTGGGCTCCCTGCTTGGCCGGAAGTCTGCTTCTCCCTCTCCCACTCCCCCTGCTTGTTGTGTTCTCTCACTGTGTCTATTGCTGTCAAATAAATAAAATCTAAAAAAAAAAAAAAAGACATATACACCCCTCTGTTTATTGCACCATTATTTACAATAGTCAAGATATGGAAGCAACCCAAGTGTCCATCCATAGATGAATGGATAAAGATGTGTTATGTATCTACAATGAAATATTACTCAGCCATAAAAAGAATGAAAGTTCGTCATTTGTGACAACATGGATGAGCCTAGAAGATCTAATGCTAAGTGAAATAAGTTAGAGAAAGACAAATAAATGATTTCACTTATCTGTAGAATTTAAGGAACAAAGAGAACAAAACCAAAACCAAAAACCACAGATTCTTAAATACAGAGACCTGGTGGTTGCCCAAAGGGAGGCAGGTGGGGGAATGGGGAAAATAAAGGGGATTAAGAGTACACTCATCTTGATGAGCACTGAGAAGTATATGGAGTTGAGGCTGTATATTGTATGCCTGAAACTGATATAACAGAGTGTTAATTATACTTCGATTTTAAAAGTTAAATGAAAAATTCAGTTACCCAGTCACACTAGCATGTTACACAGACTTAATCGCTACCTAGGGGCTAATGGCCACAGCGATGGATCACATAGATACAGAACATTCTGATCATTGGATAAAGTTCTATTGGATAGCACTACTATAGAAGGAAAGATGTAATGAAACCTGAAACCATAATATGAAACAGGATAACAGAGGTACTAATTAACTGCCATGGGGCCAAAGGAGATGGTTTCAGGATCAGCCTCCTCTAGATTCTAAGTCCTCTGAGGACAGGGACTCTGACTCCTACCACTTGGCATAATATCTGATGCGTAGAAAATGCTAAACAATTTATTGACAGAAAATATACTACCTGCAGAGGTAGTGTTTTTTTTTTCCCCTCTAACATTAGAAAAATAGGAAAGTGAGGGAATACCAATGTATCCGCAACCCAATGCTGTAAAATGTTAATATTTCCTATATCTAATTCAGGTCTTGTATTTGTTTTAGGAAACATGCAGCTCCAATCAGTTCAAGTGCTAAGAAGCATTCTCGTGTTAAACGTACCACAATTCATCTATTCTACTTGTGATGGAAGAGTGTCAAATTTTTACAATTAACAGTAAGGCCATAATGAATACTCCTATAAGTGTTTTCCTTCTGCAAATATTCAGTTTGTTCCTAGAAGTAGTCTTGTAGTATTTCTAGGGGCTATTCATATGGCAAAGTATTCTAAATATTGACAAGTTGATTTCCAAGGGGATTGACCAATTTATATTTCCATCAGCATTGTATGAATGGTCTCATTGTTCCGCATCCTCGTCAACACTCGGTACTCTAGACTTTTATTCTTTGCCAATCTGATAAGGTGAAACGATGCAGTGTAGTATTTCCGAGGAAGTTAAAAACATAAGAACAAGGTAAAAAATGCCTACCCTTCTATAATCCTGCCATTGGGGTATGAGGAGAATAACAGTTATTGACTTTTTGTGTTGAGAAAATTGGCACTAGGACCAAAGCGGTGGCTGATTTCTAAGATAAGCAAAGCTATGCAAGAAGAGTATAAGACAGTTTTACCACCCGGTACCTTCTAGCTACTGCTAGGCATCAGGCCAGGAAACCTTTAAGTAGGATTTGGAAATCAGAACGAGTTCAGTATGTTTGCAGTGTGTTATATATTCTTCCTAATACAAATAATTTATTTTCTCATGTGTCCTATTAAAAGCATTCCAGGTTCCCTTTGTCTCAAGCCAATTTCTGATGGAAGAAGTTACTGGAGAGTGAGGAGCTGTGTAAATTAGATATCTATTGGTGGGAAATCTTCACAATCTGAAGGATTGTCAGCTTAACAAGAGGCAAGGTAATGAGCACAGACCGTATCTCGAAATATTTGCTCACGGCTAATTCACGTAGATACTTTAAATGCTTGAAGCACAGAAAATAATCCCATAATTTAGGGACATATTACTATTTCATCTTGTAGAGATTTGCCAGTATGATTCTAGCTAATGCCCAAGAAACTAATATGAACCTGTCTAGAAGGGCTTTAGAGCCTGGGGCAGTGGGAACCACCCATGGCTCCATTTCCCCAAAGTGGTTCTTTGATGGAAATAAAGTATTTCTGAGCAACCTTTCATTATGGCTGGCATACTCATGGGAAATTTGAGATAATGCGGATTCTACTCCCAGAGTTATAACTTCAATTTTTTTAAGTGACACAAGATCTGAGAATATTTTTCTTGCTTCTTCATGTGAACTACAGAGCTGTGACAGAGAAAGGAGATCGGTTAGGCTCCGAGTAGCCAACTCAGATCAGTGGAAATATTTGAGATGAAAGCTCAGATGAACCAATTGTGTTCTATTTTACTAATCGGACTCCAACACTTGGTTTTCCTTCTCACAAAGGAAAATTTAGGTCACCTATGGTGTTCTTTCCCAAAACCTATTTGTGGATGGCAGCACTTAGAAAAATTGTATCTTCTTAAAATAATCCACTCTGCTCATTCGAAAAAGCAGGCTGTCAATTTCCTCCATGATTTTTAGTAGTTGTCATGAAAAGGCAGCTCCCACAGGAGAGCAGATGACTATGACAAGCTAACGGACATTTTCCCTCAGGAGATGGAGAGAAAAATATATTTAAATTATAGTTCCTTTGGAGATGCAAGCCATCTAGTTGTTACAAGTACAAATTAAAGGCTAAAAATGTGATATTAAAGTTAAGAGTTTAGGTGATAGTTAAGCTACATGATTCAATTTTCTTTTTCACCAGATTTTTGTTTATCCATTTCATATCCTTATTTCATCATCTGTATAATAGGGAAAAACTATTCCGAGAGCTAAAGAGGTTCATAATTTAACAATCGTGTATTAAATTCCCTCAACTCACCAGGCATTTATCTTGGGTGCTGAGGATGGTGTGATAATAAAGCAATGTTCCTGTTCTCTCGGGCTTCCATTCTAGTAGGGGAAATGGCCCACAGTAACAAAAAAATGAGATTATTGTAATTGCCTCTAAAGAGTGCTATTTTAAAATGAGTAGTCTGGGAAGCAGGTAACGAATGTCTGAGCAGGTGACCTCTGAGTTGAGGTGTGAATGGTAAGGAGCAAGTTCTGTGCAAGGGGGGGTGCGGAAGGGCTGAGGCAGAGTGTAGATCAGGATCAAGCCTAAGGCTGGATCCAGCAGGGCATGCTCAAAGATCAGAAAGCAAGCCAGCATGGCTAGCACTATGTAAGACGGAGTGGGAGAGGCAACTCAGACCATGGTGAGGAGTTTGGGTTTATTCTCTGTGCCATGGGAAGCTACCAGTGTTTCTGTTTTGAAAAGACCACTGAGGTTACTGTGAGAAGGTACACTTCTGGAAGCAAGGAGAAATCCCAGGAGGAGACCACTGCAGTCACCCACCATGGACAATGGTGGTTTGGTCTGGGGGTGGCAGTGTCTGGGCTGGAGACAAGTGGGCAGACTGAGAATATATTTTGGAGGCAGAACTCAGGATGCAGTGATAGATTAAATATGAGAAAATTTTCAAAAAGGAGACAACGATCACTTGCAGGCTTCTGGTTTCATCAGCCAAGCAGTTGGCTGGATAGTTACTAGCCTATGTGTTTTCTTCAGCTCCAAACACTCCCTTCTGCACTGCATTTTGTGATGCCAAGTCTGGACCTCTGTAAACTAGACTTCGGCTTTGTCACCCGGCTCCCCGTTAGGTCCTGCCAGTCTCGGTGCTAGAAGGAAACGGAAGGCTGAGGAGCAAGAAGAGATTTGCTCCTCCCACGTGCTTCCGGTTTCTGAGCTCCGCATCCCCGGTGAAGCTTCTTCCCCTGGCAACACCTGTTCCCTCTGGTGGCAATAGTTGAATACAGGCTGTGGTTTTTCCATCCTCCGCAGAGAGACAGCAGGGCCCCCTCTGCAAAGGTCAGAGGTTCACTCGGCAGGGCACCCGTCCTTTGCTTTTCTAAGTATTAATTGTTCCGGTTTCCCTGCTCTGTTCCCTCAACCCTAAGGGAAATAGATGCTTCATGCACACTCCATACTTTAGAGGCCTCTTTTCACCCTTTCACTTAGTAAGTTTATACCTAGTTGTTGTTGTTGTTTTTTAAAGATTTTATTTCTTTTACACAGAGAGATCACAGGTAGGCAGAGAGGCAGGCAGAGGGAGAGGGGGAAGCAGGCTCCCTGCTGAGCAGAGAGCCCGATGCAGGACTCGATCTGAGGACCCTGACACCATGACCTGAGCCGAAGGCAAAGGCTTTAACCCACTGAGCCACCCAGATGCCCTATACCTAGTTTCAAGCTAACAACTTTACCTAATTAAAAATGGTCTATTCAATAAATAAGTAAAATCTTAAAACAAAAACACAGTTGTCTATTCAAATACCTGCTGTGGTTTTTTTTGTTTGGTTTGGTTTTTCCAGTGTGACTTTGAGGGGTCACTGGGGTTTTCACTTACTGACACTAGGAAGATGGGGAAGGAAGAGCTGGAGAGCGAAGGTGAGTGGGGGTCTGAACCCTTGGAGATGCCTGCGACGTAGCCCAGCAGAGGTGCTGACATGACCCATTGTAGACCATCTGAAGATGAGAAAGAATGCTCCCATCTGGAGACATAAATTTGGGAGGCACCAGAAAATAGAAGGTATATAAAGCCATCTAGGGAGATACTATAGTTAGGGAAGATGGCCCAAGACCAAGCTGTGGGATGCTAAGACACTTATTGGTGAAACTAAGAAGGTTTGGCCAGGGAACCCAAGAAAAATCACAAAGGTGTGGGATCTTGAGAGCCAAAAGAGTCCGTGTTTTAGGTGTAAGGGTCCTTAAAACACTAAAAATAGAACTACCATATGATCCAGCAATTCCACTTCCAGGCATTTATGCAAAGAAAATAAAAACACTAATTATTTATTAAAATAATATACGCACCCCCATGTTCATTGCAGCATTATTTACAGTAGCCAAGACATGGAAACAGCCTAAGTGTCCACTGATGGATGAATGGGTAAAGATTAATATACAACTTTTTATATATATAAAATATTATTACAGCATATATATTTATATGTTATATATATCTACATAAATACACAGGCACACAGACTCAATGGAATTTTATTATTCCGCCAGATGAAAGAATGAAATCTTGCCCCTTGCTACAACATGCATGGGCCTTGAGGGCATCATGCTAAGTGAAGTAAGTCAAAGAAAGATACTATTTGATCTCATATGAGAAAGCTAAAAACAAAAAAAACAAAACCAAAAAACCCAAGGTCACAGATACAGAAAACAAATTAGTGATTGCCAGAGGTGGGGGGTGGTGGGAGGTGGCTGAGGGAGTGAAAAGGTACAAATCTTCAGTTATAAAATAAGTAATGGAGATAGAAACTACAGCATGTATTACATATTTCAAAGTTGCTAAGAGCAAATCTTCAAAGTTCTCATTACAAAAAAAATTTTTCTGTAAATATAGTGATGGATGTTAACTAGACATAATGTGATCATTTCATAATACAAATACCTAATTTATTGTGTTGTACACCTGAAGCTAATATGTCAATTGTACCTCAATTTAAAAAAACAAAGGTAATACTTAAAACTCCTCCCTTCCTAATTAATTTAGTCCATTTTACTATTATCTCTGCTCATGAAGTTATGTCTTTTGCCTCTGTGTGCTACTGTGGACTTCTTTCCAACTCCACATTCTGTGATGTCACTGTGGTCACTTGAAGTAGCTAAGGTGGGAATATTTATATCAGAAATTGGCAAACACTGTAATCATGGCTTGATTTATTGTTTTGTTAATAAAGTTATAGAGAAAATATTAATGCAGACTGAATTTAAAAGTGTCTGTAGCTGTCACGTGGATAGCACAAAAAAATTAAGGAAATATTCTAGCATTTGAAAATTATGATCTGATTCAACAAAGATCCACTCATGTAATCGATGAATTAAGTTTTCAGACACATCTCCATTATTTCACTTTCATCTTACTCGTTAACATAAATGAATACATCAACTAATACTCATGCTGAAATACATGTATTTATCAGCATGTGAGTAACTTATTTCCTGAATCAGATAGAAATCAAACATTTATTCACAGTCTGATTTTATCAAATTGGAGTTAAATTACGACCATGGGTTGGCCAAGAATACAAAAGCTTGGCAAAATAAGAAATATTCTGTGGAAATTAATCAGCTATATGAAAGTTACAATAGAGACTATTGTATATTTATAATTATTTGTAAATTATGAGCTACTTTATATCAGTAGGATTTCTAATAGATTTATGAACATATATACACACTACACACACCTCTTTTCCAGAGAACCAGTTGTTAAATATTTACCAGACACCACTGTCAAAATACATATATACATAAGAAACAAAAATTTCATAAAATACTTATATTTACTACATCTGATGCTCTCTGATATTTTGTATTCTATCTCATTTTTAAAAATCCACAGTGTCACCCTCCAAATTAATTTCACCACCATCTGCCAAGGGTTCAAGAAGTGTAGTTTGGAAAACCTTGCTTTAGAAGGCCCCAAGTACAGGCGCCAAAGTTATTATTATTATTAAAGATCTTAAAGTAACCTCGACACCCAACATGGGGCTCAGACTCACAACTCTGAGATCAAGAGTCTCATGCTCTTCTGCCTGAGCCAGCCAGGCACATCCTGAATTTACTTTTCAGAGAGATGCTCTCAAGGACGGTGATCGAGTGTCCAATTTTGCTTTATTTGTTTTAGTCATCTCTGCACCCAATGTGTGGCTCGAATGACAACCCTGAGATTAAGAGTCTCATGCTCTTCCAACTGAGCCAGCCAGGTGCCCCTCAAATGTCCTTTTTATGTTCAGATCTTAACAACAACAAAAACTCAAATATGAGATAGAAACACACACACACACACACACACCCGAGGCAGAAATAGAAATCCAAAAGCCTAGGCTTAGGCTTTATACTACCTGCTCTGAAGACAGCTAGGTATATTTGTCATGGCACAAGAGTATATGCCTATATTCAGCTTTCCAGATGAAAGGCTTTTTTCTATAATTAAAAGCCTGTTATTCCTTATGATACTTACACTTCTCAATTATTTATACCCATGGAGGTGAACACTGTGGATAATTTTTTAAAATGCTGTTCATCTGCCCAAGTAGGTCAGGGACATTGCTGGGATAACTCACTATGCCTGTTTTTGGTAAAAGAGAATTCAAACTTTATAGAAAATGACAGTTGGTAGGAGTCCACTTGGCTGTATTGCTATAAATATCTAAACATGTTAGACACCCACGGGTTATAAAATGGATGAAGTGAACCAACTTTTTTGCAGTTCACCTACATCAAGTAGACATTCTGTCATTAAGGCACGTCTAGAGCCTCTGAAAGCGGCCTTATCCCTTTTGGAGTGTTTTTTTTTTTTTTTTTTTTTAAAGATTTTATTTATTCATTTGACACAGAGAGAGAGAGATTACAAGTAGGCAGAGAGGCAGGCAGAGAGAGAGGAGAGAGGAGGAAGCAGGCTCCCCGCTGAGCAGAGAGCCCGATGTGGGCCTCGATCCCAGGACCCTGGGATCATGACCTGAGCCGAAGGCAGCGGCTCTAACCCACTGAGCCACCCAGGCGCCCTTTGGAGTGTTTTTGACAAGCCCTTGGGAGAGAATCTAACTCAGCTTCTCCCAGTTGCTTTGTGGCTTTTGACAACGTTAACAAGAAGGCCCTTTTAGGATTCTTATTGCTGTAACAACCAACAGAGAACCTCAACAAATGGAGAAGCCAGTCCCAACTCTGAGGACTTGCTTATCATGTTGTCCAGGGTAATGGAACAATGATGCTTGAGTAGTGAATACCCATACTGAAGGCAGAGAAGACAGAAGTTCCTCTAAGTTTTTCCTAAATTCTGCCTAGAAATCTTGATAGGAAACAGTGAACCTTAACCTTTTGGGATGACAGAGACATTTCAAAATCTAATGGAAAAAGTAGCTTCTCCAGAAAAAGTCCTTGCCCAGTCAATTGTGCCTACAATTTCAGGGCACACACAGATCCTCCTGATGCCCATCCAGAGGTTAAGAACACGTTGCTTTTATTTATTTTTTTTAAAGATTTTTAAAATTTCTTTTAGAGAGAGAAGGGACCATGAGCAGAGGGAGGGGTAGAGGGAGAAGCAGATTCCCTGCTGAGCAGGGAGCCCGATGTGGGGCTTGATCCCAGGACCCTGGGATCATGACCTGAGCCAAAGGCAGACGCTTAATGACTGAGCCACCCAGGTACCCCAACCCCCTGCTTTTAGATGATAAACTTCAGGGTAGGTGATCTAGAAGGAAGAATAGCAAATAACATAGACCCTTCTGATAACATTAAAGACCTCTGGTCAAAGAAAATCTGTCTTATGAGTGCTGTTGATTCTGTATTAAGGCTATCAATGATCCCTGTGCACAGAGATTATAATTCATGGTCAAAAGCATCAGATAAGGGCAACTGTATATTCTGTGCTGCCTCATATTATCAGAAATAAGCAGGATATAAGTAAATAAATAATAATGGTAATAACGGTCTATACTCTGTCTGGGTTCGCCCATAGGCAAAGTTCACTGAAGACTTCTGTGAGAGAATTAGCCAAGAGAAAGTTTGCTATAGAAACTTTGACACATAAAAATAAATTTGAAATGGATGAAAGACCTAAATGTGAGACAGGAAACCTTCAATATCCTAGAGGAGAACACAGACAGCAGTCTCTTTGACCTCGGCTGTAGCAACTTCTTACTAGACACATTGTTGGAGGCAAGAGAAAGGCAAAAATGAATTACTGGGACTTCATCAGGATAAAAGGCTTCTGCAGCAAAGGAAACAATCAACAAAACTAAAAGGAAGTCTCTGGAATGGGAGAAGATATTTGCAAATGACATATCTGATAAAGGGTTAGTATCCAAACTCTATGAGGAACTTATCAAACTGAACTGAAAACAAATAATCCAGTTAAGAAATGGGCAGAAGACATGAATAGACGTTTTTCCAAAGAAGACACCCAGGTCGCTAACAGACACATGAAAAGATGCTCAACATCACACATCAGGGAAATTACAAATAAAAACCATGATGAGATATCACCTCATACCTGTCAGAATGGCTAAAATTAATAACACAGGAAACAACAGATGTTGGTGAGGATGTGGAGAAAGGGGAACCCCCTTGCACTGTTGGTAGGAATACAAGCCAGTACAGCCACTCTGGAAAACAGTATGGACGTTCCTTAAAAAGTTAAAAATAGGGCGCCTGGGTGGCTCAGTGGGTTAAAGCCTCTGCCTTCGGCTCAGGTCAGGATCGAGGCCCGCATCGGGCTCCCTGCTCAGCAGGGAGCCTGCTTCCGCCTCTCTCCTCTCTCTCTGCCTGCCTCTGACTACTTGTAATCTCTGTGTCAAATAAATAAATAAAATCTTTAAAAAAAAAAAAGTTAAAAATAGAGCTAACCTACAATCCAGCAATTGGACTACTTAGGTATTTACACAAAGGATACAAAACTACAGATTCAAAAGAGTACAGGCACCCAGATGTTTATAGCAACATTATATACAATAGCCAAATTATGGAAAGAGCCCAAGTGTCCATGGACTGAACAATGGATAAAGATGTGGTGTATATATACAAGAGAATATTATTCTGCCATCAAATGAATGAAATCTTTGGGCGCCTGGGTGGCTCAGTCGTTAAGCATCTGGCTTCAGCTCAGGTCATGATCCCAGAGTCCTGGGATCGAGCCCTGCATTGGGCTTCCTGCTCAGTGGGAAGCCTGCTTCTCCCTTCCCACTCCCCCTGTTTGTGTTCCCTCTCTGTCTCTTTCAAATAAATAAGTAAAATCTTAAAAAAAAAAAATGAAATCTTGCCATTTCCAACAATGTAGATGGAGCTAGAGTATATTATGCTAAGCAAAATAGAGAAAAACAAATACCATATGATTTCACTCATATGTGGAATTTAGGAAACAAAACGGATGAACACATGGGAATGCAAAAAGAGCAAGAGAAGCAAACCATAAGAGACTCAACGATAGAGAACAAATGGAGGGTTGGTAGAGGGAGGTGGATGGGGGATGGGCTAAATGGGTGATGGGCATTAAGGAGGGCACTTGTTATGATGAGCCCTGGGCGTTATATGTAAGTGATGAATCACTAAAATCTATTCCTGAAACCAATATTACACTATATGTTAACTAACTTGAATTTAAATAAAAATTGGGGGCAGGGGGAACCTAAGTGGATGGAAGAGACTCTGGAATTCTACCCCATGTGTAGACATGAAGCAGCACCAGAGCCTTTGAGCCTTCTCTCCCTTCATCCCCTCTGGTAATCTATCAGGGCACCCAGCCTTTGATAGGGACATATCCTACATTTAACATAAAGTATTAGACAAATACAATTTTGAGACAAAGCCTCAGATTACTGTCTTTTAAGCCCATTCCATGCAGAAATAGTGGGAGCTGTCACTGTCACAAATTTCAAGCTGAACGCTCAACCTTCCACCACTGGCCTGAGATTTATCATGAAGACAGGTCATTTACAACCACTCCTACTGGAAAGAAAAGCTGTTAATATGAGGCAAGCCAAAGGCCAACATCCCAGCTTCCAAATTCATTCCAAGAGGAAAGAATTTACAGAGAGTAAAATATTTCTACAGTCAAAACTGTCGAGACTTCTCTGGCTGTCTTTGCAAAACTCGTAGGAGTTTTACGTAGGAATCTAATGACCTTTTCGATTCTGGGACCCCAGACTTGCTTAATGAACAGCTCACCCCAATTGGGAAAAAAAGCACAGGAGAGCTTAGGAACAAGAACACACCTGACAGAAAAGCTACCATCGTTATTCTTTGGTTCTGACCTACTGATGCATGGTGCCTCCCACGGTCTCTGGTTTGAATGTTTTAACATCAAATAACCATTTGGCACTGGGTAAGCTTGACGTTTTAGAGATGAAGATATTTTAGACTTCTAAATAAGTTGCCCTACTGGTTGTAAACCACAGAGTACAATGCGTAATGGGCATCTTCCCTCTCACTTATTATTTGAAGTGTCATGTTTTGGTTCCAGTCCATGGGTCTCAAGAAGGATAGGAACTGTGTGGTAAATGGATATATCTGGGAAACACTAAAAATAAATGTTATTTGAAAAAATAGAAGTCTTTTATCAAAAACACAATTGAACTTTGTGATCTTAATAAGTTGGCTCTGTAAAAGCAAATTTACCAGTGAAAATGGACAGTTTTATAAACATTTTTAATGATTATGTTATACCTTCTGTCTTTGTGTTTCTTTATGACTCAAAGATCAGTGAATACATTTAAGTATGGACAATAAAAGGGCATTTGGGATTTGCTTTAACACTCTGAAAAGGGAAAATGTGTGTAGTGAATAAATGAAACAAGATCAACAAACTGTTAAAGTTAGAGGACAGGTACATGGACTTCATCATATCTTTATATTTGTTTGAAACTTCCAAATTAAGGGGCGCCTGGCTGGCTCATTTGGTTAAGGGTCCAACTCTTGATTTTGGCTCAGGTCATGATCTCAAGGTTGTGAGATTGAGCCCTGTGTTAGGCTCTGTGCTGGGTGTGGTACCTGCTTAAGATTCTCTCCCCCCTCCCCCTACACCACTCCTCTCTCTCTCTCTCTCTCTCTCTCTCTCTCCCTTTCTTAAAAAAAAAAAATCCAAATTAAAAAAAAGTCAGACATGGAAATTTTCCAGTGATAAGAATTGACATTAAAATGCTCCTTAAGGGTGCCTGGGTGGCTCAGTGGATTAATGCCTCTGCCTTCAGCTCAGGTCATGGTCTCAGGGTCCTGGGATCAAGCCCCGAATCAGGCTCTCTGCTCCACAGGGAGCCTGCTTCTTCCTCTCTCTCTGCCTGCCTCTCTGCCTGCTTGTAATCTCTGTCAAATAAATAAATAAATAAAAATCTTAAAAAAAAATTTTTTTAAATGCTCCTTAAACTAAAGGTATGTAAAGAAGGTCATCTAACCAATCCTGTTGGTGTATTTGGTTAAAATGAAAAACAGACTGGTATCTCTTTTATATTAATAAGATTTTATTTATTTGTTAGAGAGCATAAGCAGGGGGAGTGGCACGCAGAGAAGCAGGCTCCCTGCTGAGCTAGGAGCCTGATGCAGGACTTGATCCCAGGACTCTGGAATCATGACCTGAGCTGAAAGCAGACACTTAACTGACTGAGCCACCCAGGCATCCCCAGATTGGTATTTCTAACAAAACATGTTTTAATAAATGAAAATGTCGACATAAATGGCTCTCAAAATTCTGCTTATTTGTCAAATCAAATGGTAAAATGGACGCAGGTTAGAGGAAGAGGGAAAGAAAAGCCAAGTACATAGCATGAGGTGGTCCAATCTAACTCCCATGTCAAAGTGATGTTACAGGAAAGAATGTTAGGAGATACAACTGAGGGGAGGGAAAAATTAGAGAAACTCAGTGAGAAAGTAGGAAGGGCACCTCAAAGGACACAAAGGAAATGAGAGAGAAGATAGGGAAGGATGCAGGGTATGGCGAAGAGAAACCATCAAAAACAGAAAAGAGAAAGCCTTCAAGTTCTTGTCAAAGAGATTTCACACAAGCTTCTGCTTGATCTCACAATGTACTGCTCCTATTTCAGAAATTAAAATGATCTGCCGTTCTGTGGTGACATCCATGCCTGGGAATGGAGTTCAGCACCTTGTCAACTCATATAAAGAAGATTTTATGGAATTGAGGCATATCCTTCAGAAAGTGGTTCCCTTTTTCATTCTCATGGAGCTTAGACAGAGGAGCTCGAGAAGCTTAGTTACTTAACCTGTGTTGAGAAACAGGATCCGGATGCTTTGGAGATTAATTAAAAAGGTCCACCCTGGGGTTCACAAAGAAAGGCTCAATCTTGCCAGGGCCTGGAAACTCATATTAGGTGCCTGTCCAGGACAGGACAGGGTGCTTAGGAAGGCCCAGAAGAAAGGGAACGTGAGGGGAGATGACGTACCTCCGGTTTGCTTAGCTATTGTACCACAAAGGATGCTATAAACCCATTTCCTTAAGGAAGGGATCAACAATGAGGAAGAGCTCTGCTGGCCTCCAGGACCCCTTGGTTACCCCCTGCAGGATGCATTCTTTTATCCAAAAAAAAAAAAAAAGAGGAAGGGAAATGTGGAGGATGCTGTATTAGTAGCCAGGACAGGATCTGAGCTAAGTTAGTTAGTTCCCCACAAAATTCATAGAGTTCACATCCAACTCTGGAAAGGAGGCAAACCCCAGGTGGCCTGTACCTCTTTGTTTAAGCACCTCCATCCATGCTGACCTTACAAATGTTTGGATGATTAACACTAAAGCCAAGTAATGGGAAGAGATCAAAACTGGAAATCTCTAAAAGTAAGAGACCATAAGATCTGCTAAATTTTAGCCTCAGTTACCTTTTCATTTTCTCACTTTCTTCTCTGATCCTGGCCAGCTTTATTTTCTCCTTTACTACCTGTCTTCTTTTATGCCCTGCTTCAGCCTCTTGCTTTTTGGAAACATGCTGTTTTCAACCAAGGACAGTCATGAAAAACATTTTGGTTTGTAGATGATGTTCTCTACACCCAAGAGTACTGTATTTTTGTTTGCTTAGGTATGGGACTTTGGGATATGCAAAAAACTATTGACTGAAGAAAAACAATGGTTGGGATAAGGGCTCATAAATTGTGGTGGTCGAGGATAAACTGGGCCCTGTGTGGGTCCAGCCCCATTTTTAGACCTATGTTCATTGCAACTTGGGAGAGATTTTCACAGACTTGCCAAGCACAAAACAAAACAAAACCAAAAACAACAGGAGGAACAAAGAGCTTTGCTAAATAAAATAATCTAGTCATTAAAAGAATAGGAAATGAAAATAGAACTTCACATGTTAAGAAAAGCGCTCTTTCAAACTATTTAACTAGTTTAATAATCCAGCTGTGACTCAGATATTCAGAAAACATCACAACTCTGTATATGAATTTTTTATGCAACTGTCCCTCTGTTATAAAATGTAAAAATACCCAATAGGAAATTGCTCTGAGAAATAATATGGAAGATGAATGAAGAGATGGCTTCCCAAAAGGTTTGTGATGTGCTCAAAGATAGAGAATATTAAAAAAAAAAAAGGCAAGATGAAAACACAGGATGATAAACATATGCAGTGCAGTCTGTTTTTCCCATATGTATCATATTTCTTTCCATAATTTACTTTTTTTTATTTTATTTTTATTTATTTTTTTTTTTTTAAAGATTTTATTTATTCATTTGACACAGAGAGAGAGATTACAAGTAGGCAGAGAGGCAGGCAGAGAGAGAGGAGAGAGGAGGAAGCAGGCTCCCTGCTGAGCAGAGAGCCCGATGTGGGCCTCGATCCCAGAACCCTGGGATCATGACCTGAGCCGAAGGCAGCGGCTTTAACCCACTGAGCCACCCAGGCGCCCAATTTACTTTTTTTTAGAGAAGGGGACATATGGGAGTGGGGGAGAGAGATCTCACAACCCTCAGAGCATGACCTGAGCCGAAATCATGCCTTGGACGCTTAACTGATGGAGCCACCCAGGCACCCTCATAATTCATTTTTAAATTCCTGCAAGGACATTCTGCTTTATGATTAGAACATTCATTTATGCAAGGTGCTAAAGGAGGTGAGGGAAAAAAACACCTGGAGGGAAGAGCCTCAGAGTTAGTCTGAAGAAAGTCTTGGGAAGTTCTCGCACCCATGAAAAGACGCCTTTCAAGGGTTGGACAAATGAGCACCTACTAAACTACATCAACTTTTTCAACGAATGGTGCTGGGGAAAACTGGACAGCTACATGCAAAAGAATGAAACTGGACCACTTTCTTACACCATACACAAAAATAAACTCAAAATGGATTAAGGACCTAATGTGAGACCCGAAATCACAGAAAATCTACAAGAGAGCAATGGCAGTAATTTCTCTGACATTGGCCTTAACATCATCTTTCTAGATATATCTCCTGAGGCAAGGAAAACAAAAGCAAAAATAAACTGGAGGGACTACATCAAAATAAAAAGCTTCTGCACAGTAAAAGCAGCAACCAACAAAACTAAAAGACAACCTACTGAATGGGAGAAGATATTTGCGAATGACATATCCAATAAAGGGTTCGTATCCAAAATATATAAAGAATTTATAAATATACCCCCAAAACAATCCAATTCAAAAAACAGTCACATGAAAAGTCACAAATCAATAGTCACATGAAAAGATGCTCAACAACACGCATCATCAGGGAACAACAAATCAAAACTAGAATGAGATATCACCTCACGTCTGTCACAATGGTTAAATCAACTCAAGAAACAGTAAGTGCTGGTGAGGATGTGAAGAAACAGGAACCTTGTGCACTGTTGGTGGGAAGGCAACCTGGTGCAGCGAGTGTGGAAAACAGTATGGGGGTTCCTCAAAAAATTAAAAATGGGACTATCCTACACTACTGGATATTAATCCTAAGAATATAAAAACACTGATTTGAAGAGATACATGCACTCCCATGTTTATTACAGCATTATTTACAATAGCTAAATTACAGAAGCAGCCATATCAACAGATGAATGGATAAGGAAGGTGGTGCATATACACATACACACACGATGGAATATCACTCAGCTTTAAAAAAAAGAGAGAGAGAGAGAGAGAGAGAGAGAGAGAGAGAGGCACCTGGGTGGCTCAGTGGGTTAAGCCTCTGCCTTCGGCTCAGGTCATGATCTCAGGGTCCTGGGATCGAGCCCCGCATCGGGCTCCCTGCTCAGCGGGGAGTCTGCTTCATCCTCCCTCTCTGCCTGCCTCTCTGCCTATTTGCGATCTCTCTTTCTCTGTGTGAAATAAATAAAATCTTTAAAAAAAAAAAAATCTTGCCATTAGCAACAACAGAGATGGAGCTAGAGAGTATAATGCTAAATGAAATAAGCCAGTCAGCAACAAATACCGCATGATTTCGCTCATGTGTAGAATATGAGAAACAAAACAGATGAACGAAAGAAAAGAAACACAAAACAAAAAGCAGACTCTGAACTATAGAGAACTGGTGGTCACCAGAGGGGAGGTAGTGGAGGGATGAAGGAGCTTAAGAGTATACTAATCGTGATGAGCACTGAATAATGTATAGAACCGTTGGATCTTTATATTGTACACCTCAAACTAATACAACACTTTATGTTAACTATATTGGAGTTAAAATTAAATGTAAAAAAGAATTAGGCCACTAAAATATGCAAATAATAAAGTACATCACCTTTGTTTCCCATGACAGTTACTGCAATGTCATCTCATAGTTTCTGCTGGAAAATTCTATCCCATCTTCCAAAGCATTATTTTCTTTAAAACTTATAAAAGGGAATGCAAGAAAAATGCCTTTCTTGCATTCCCTTTAATCCTTAACTTACTTAGCTTTGTGTCCTTAAAGTGGCAAAGAGAATTAACAACACGGTCACGTGTGAAAATCCAGTGGTTAAAAAAGTTATATTAAGGGAAGGTTTTAGCTATAAACTGGGCTCTTGCCTGATGCCAAACATGTGTGCCATTATCCCCAGACAAGACAGAGCCAGATGCTGGGTCAGACAGGCTCTAAGCACAGGGGTCTCCACTTCGGAGACCGCTCCAAAAGTATGCCCAAGTATGTGACTTAGGAGGACAAAGTGGAAAATTGTGTACGTGAGGTTTAAGCTTTGCACGAGGTCTTGCAATATTTTTCCAAGTCATTGTCAAACTCAGGTTTTTAATATTACCCCTCTTAAATAATGTGGCTACATACCGGGTAGGGAGCAGCCTACACAGTGCGATATGAGAAACCTTATGAAGCTTCAGTGGCGGACAAGAATATTGTTGTCCTGCATCTTGCAAGCCCTGGCTTCCTCTCTCCCGAGATTCCAGTCAGTCTCTTCACCAGAAGAGCTAGCAACAGCCATCAGTTACTACTGATAAGAATTTATTAGACATCCCACCACTCAGCCAGTCTTAGGTCTTAGCTTAAATGTCACTTTCCTAGAAAACACGTTCCCTGACACTCCAGACTAGTATATATATTTTCATGTTGGTGATTGTATTATTGAAATTATTTGATCATCCTTTGTCTCCAACCTCCTACTCCTTTTTTTTTTTTTTTTAAGATTTTATTTATTTATTTCACAGAGGGAGAGAGATCACAAGGAGGCAGAGAGGCAGGCAGAGAGAGAGAGGAGGAAGCAGTCTCCCCGCTGAGCAGAGAGCCCGATGCGGGCCTCGATCCCAGGACCCTGAGATCATGACCTGAGCCAAAAGCAGAGGCTTTAACCCACTGAGCCACCCAGGCACCCCAACCTCCTACTCCTTAACTGTAAACTCCCAGGGTAGTGTTTATTTTGATCCACGAATTCTCAATATCCAGCAGGTAACCTAATCCTTTCTGGGTATTTCATACTTACTGAGTGAATGGATCAATGAATCAGTGAAACATGTACAAACTATTTAATAAAAGGCAACTCACGAAGTGTTTACTGAATGCCTACTATATGGTAGGCATTGAACCAGGTTGTGGGAAATCTAACAAATGATCCAGCCCTGGGCTGGTGTTGCCTTAGGCTCTGTCCTCAAGTCTCTTCTCAGCCTCTCTAACTCTCTGGGAAAGCTCATTCTTTTCAGTGGCTTTAATCACTATTCTCCGTAAGGATTACAAAAATCCTACCTCTGATCCCTAAAATGCCTCTCTCCAGATTATAGCCACTTTACTAGCCCAAAATGAGATGATAGGGAATGGAATGATTTGGGAAACTCAGTATCTGGAAATAATTCATGCACTCCATCTATGTCCTGGGAGCCTTGGAACTTTCAAGACCATGGTTTAAGGGGAAATCTTCCAACTGCCTGGGGACCTGCTTATGGGACACCTTAAAACCTGTAGAACTGGATAGCTAACTAACTCGCCCAGCTCATGTGAATCTACGGTGGAGCTCTCACTATAGCCCATCTCAGGATTATTATTCCTCCTCTGCAGCACTGTATCTTTTGAGACTTGATGCTCTAGGAAAACAATGAGCCCTAAGTCTTTTGAGGGGGTGGGTAGCAGAATGAAGAGATATTTAAGATAGATTAATGTGGCATTGGTGTGCAGAATGGGTGAAAGGGGCAGACCTGAGGTCGGGAGGAAACAGTGTGAGTGGTGATGAGGGCCTGGTTTAGAGATGAAGTAGAAATATGGAAATGTTGGGGTTTGATGCTAAATAAAATTAGAGATTAAAGTAGAAGACTGATTTCAAAATGTCTTTAAAGTTTTAAACCTTGGCAGTTAGAAGCAGAGACCCAGGAATGAAAGGTTTAGAGGGAGCTGATGACTTTGATTTTGACATTGGGAAGGGAAGGTATGAGACCTGAATATATCCAAACCTCTTCTCTGAGAAGGCTGGTAAGAACCCCAACTAGGGGTGCCTGGGTGGCTCAGTCAGATAAGTGTCTGCCTTCCGCTCAGGTCATGATCCCAGGATTCTGGGATCAATCAAGCCCCACATCGGGCTCCCTGCCCGGTGGCAACCCTGCTTCTCCCTCTGCCTGCCGCTCCCCCTGCTAGTGTGTGTGCTCTCTGACAAATAAATAACATCTTAAAATAAAATAAAATAAAATAAAATGAAATAAAAAGATATGGAAAGAAACTGGCATTTTCTTTGAGGTGCTGCTCAGTGGTCTCCAAAGTAATAGAACCGAAAAGATGGATGGCTAAATAGATAACAGGATCGATTTATTTTAAGTGATTGACTCACCCAGCAGTGGGGTCTGACAAGTCCAAGGCTAAATGCTCACAGGCTTTCTATGCTGCCGTACTGAAGTAGAATTTCTTCAGTAAACCTCGATCTTCCTTCTCAAGGCTTCCAACTCATTAAATGAGGCCCACTCACATTATGGGGAATCATCTGCCTTACTTAATGTCTGCTTTTAAATGTTATCACATCTAAAAAAAGAAATGCCTTCCGGTAACATCTAGACTAGTGTTTGACTAAACAACTAGACACCATAGTCTCACCAAGTCGACATCTAATTATCTGTAGTGCTGGGTAAGGGCACGGTCCCCAACAATCCCTTCAGAAGCTGTGACTTCCCTTCCTGAGTCAAGAATGATACACTGCCCTTTCCAGTATGCAGAGAAAACCAAAAATACAACAAAAAATAGCCCTACACAATGTCTAGCCAGCAAAGAGTCACAAAAGGAGAGAGAATCTCAAGGAAATTAATTTCTATGGGCCAATCCAGGAAGTGACATACATCACTTCCTTCCGCAGCCCATCAGCCACACCTAACCGCAATGGAGGCTGGGGAGTGTGGTTCAGGTCTCCAGGATAATGGGAAATAAGTTTACGACCAGTGTCTGCCACGAAGAGATAGAATCAAGGTTTCTAGCTTCAGAGACTAATTAGACAGTGGTTCTGTTAACCAAGAAAAGGTCCACTCTGAGAAGCAGATGTGAGAAAGATACTGCTATCTGTTTTCAGCATGTAGGGGCTAGAACGCCTGTGAACACCCAGGCAAAGATGTCCCATAAGCAGCCTGAGCGAAGGTCCAGAGTTTGGGAGAGATGTTGGCATCGGAGATAAAGATTTGAAGAATCGTTGGCCTCTGAGTATTAGAAACAGTAGAGGAAGTGAGAAGAATGAGGATGAATCTTTAAAATGACACCTCAGGAAAACAACAGCAGCAGCAGCAAAAACAGTTGGTAAATGAGTTTTCAAGTTAAGAAGACAGCCAGGAAGGCAGGCTCCCAAACACTGAGGATAGAGTTTCAAAAAAGGGACTGATCCACAGTGTCAAAAGTTATAGGAAAATAAAGAAAATTCAAAAAACGTGACTTGTACTTCGTGATTATTTTGTCTTTCACACTCAATCCTCTCTCAGGTTGTTCTTTAGAGAAGGGGATCAACTCGTTACTGTAAGATATGAATACCTGGGTTCAAGGTGGGGGAGTGGGAGAGAACTCCTTTCTACTTGAAACCCTGGATGGTCTCCTGGGGTGGCACAGAGGCTCCCACCACAGATTCCCCTGAAATACAAATGAGGCACCACAGCACTCCACAGGGGGCATGCCCTGCCCAGGGTTTTAAGATTTTATGTATTTATTTGACAGAGAGATACAGAGCACAAGTAGGCAGAGCGGCAGGCAGAAGGAGAAGCAGGCTCCCCGCTGAGCAGGGAGCCCGATGGGGAACTCAATCCCAGGACCCTGGGACCATGACCTGAGCCGAAGGCAGACGCTTAACTAACTGAGCCACCCAGGCGCCCCATGGCCAGGGTATAACAACATAAATACGTGTGTGGTTTTTCAGCTTTTAAAACCAACCTGCAGATCATGGAATACTGATCATGGTGACATAAAATGTAATGCTATCAGTCTTGGCAAGAAGAAAACAACTGATGAAGGTCTGCTGTGGAAGAGGGGACATGCTGAAGCCCCTATCGCTGTCTTTCAAAGCAGGGAGTCGGGGGCACGATCGATGTTGACCGGGAGGGGCACAGGGGGACCGGCAGGTTGACGGTACGGCTGTGATCAGTGGTGCTTGACCTTTGCCGGGAGGGAGAACGTGTGCAGAAGGGCAGCAAGGGGAAGTTAACATCCTGTTGTGATGAAGGAGAATCTCACAGTTGATACTTCAAGTTGGTAGATCAAAAAAATATATTTATATATAATAGATTTATATATAAATATATTTATGTAAAGTAACTATATAAAAATACATATGTATATAAGAGTAACTGTCAGAAGAATTTTTTTAAAGCTCTAAGAGAGCATGCACCAGTGAGCCAGCAGGGGGAGGGGGCAAAAGAAGAGGGAGAAGATCTTGAGCAGACTCCCTGCCTAGCGGGGAGTTCTCCCCGGGGCTCTGTCCCAGGACCCTGAGATCATGACTTGAGCCAAAACTAGGAGTCAGATGCTCAACTTACTGAGCCACCCAGGCATGCCCATCAGAAGAATTTAAAACAGAAGGTCTTAGAAGTGGTTCCCTCTGAGATGTGGGATCAGGAGAAAAAGGTATTGAGGGTGGCTGCTTCTAGGTCTGTGTTGATTTTTTTAAACCATGTATAAAATCGGTTAAATGTTTTCACATATAAAAATATATATACTGATACGGGAAGAACTCCAAGTAATGTTAAGTTTAAAAAAGTACATCTCAGAGCGCTATATTTCAATACGATACCATTTATATAAAAAGGAACATAACCAAATAGTTCCTTATGTTCTGTGCGTACATATGTCTGTATGCAAATGCACCGGAAAAAGTCTAGGAGGATCTACAAACTGATAGCAATGTTTCCCTCCTGGAGTGTATCTAGAGGAGCAGGTGGTCACAGGCAAGGTCTCCAGGCCAATGCTGCTCAACCCACTGTGTGCAAAGTCAATGCGAATTTGTTCAACACTGTGGTCCTGATCAAGGGATGCTTAACATTTCCTGTAATGTTTAGTTTTTGTCTTCACAACAGAAGCATATTACTTTTGCAATAAAATTAAACCCAAAAAATGATGGCTGATTAATGGCTGACAGTCATTCAGTGTGTTATCTCTCCCATGAGCATTTTATTTTTATTAGAGGACAAAACCTTAACTCCAAAGAATGCATCTCTAATGAAGCTGCTCAGAGATCAAGGCAGATTAAAGGGGAAATCATGTGGATCAAGAGGGTTCCCAGGGTTCTTGAAACTGTCCCACTCGTCAATTCTGCAGCGCTTATGTGCTCAATAAACTTTCCTCATATCTGATGATTTTCATAAAATTAAACTTGACAATTCCTCCAAAGCAGGAGCACCAGGCTAGCTCCATAAATATCGGATTCCTTTACCATTCAAAATAAAACAAGTAAAATGGCAAATAATACACCAATTCCCCACAAATACGCAAGTACCTTCTCTGGTTATCTGATTCTGTGGGTCATCTTCCTAAGTAGTTCCCTGGTGGCCTCTCTTGAAGGAAAGCATATTGTTTGGGTGGGAGATGGGGGAGCTGTGCGTTGAGGGATAGCTGCTGGAAGAGGAAAGAGAAAAACATTATCAGTAATTATATTCTGGGTTAGCTCCTTCTATAGAAGCCACAGTCAAGTCAAATGTTTCTAGTTTTACCGTGAAGGATCCTAAATCTCTGAAGAGAGTGTAGATCTCTTAGATTTACAAAACGTTCAAGAAACAAGTTTGTGAGTTTGGGTCCTAATTTTTAAAATCCCCATTTCTCATTATTAGCCACAGTCCAGATCTGCCACGACCTAGATTCAAAAGAAACGTGTTCTGGCAATTCTGTGAAAAGTATACTACGTATTTTGCTGCATTATAAATTAAGGTAGGTCCCCGCAACACAGCATTAAAGAAATGGAGCCTTAGGGCATATACACACAAAATGGAATCATAAAAGCCTTCATTTTACCAAGAGATTGACAGGATCACAGGACAGGGCTAGAAGCTATTTCAAGTCTTTTCACAGCTAAGGAAACTGAAGCTCATGCTGAGGAACTTGTTCAAGATCAGCTAGTTCGTCCCCGGGACACAGAGAAGTGATGGTGTGAGGACAAAAAACTTCTTTCTACACTCTTGGGTTTTAGAATGGAGTGTAAGGACTAAACCAACATCAGACATATTAACAGGGGAAAAACCTACAGTTCTATTTAATATTTTTTATGCATACATGGGAGTCTTCAAAAGGAAAATAAAGACCTAAAGAGCCTTTGGGTCAAAAATCTTACCTATCTTCTAGCACAAAGAACTATAAATTTGGGGGCGCCTGGGTGGCTCAGTGGGTTAAAGCCGCTGCCTTCGGCTCAGGTCATGATCTCAGGGTCCTGGGATCGAGGCTCTCTGCTCAGCAGGGAACCTGCTTCCTCCTCTCTCCTCTCTCTGCCTGCCTCTCTGCCTACTTATAATCTCTCTCTGTGTCAAATGAATAAATAAAATCTTAAAAAAAAAAAGAACTATAAATTTGGGGAGGGGGACAAAACAAAGGGGCTCGGTCTGGGAGGCAGTAAAGTGTGAGACGGTGAATAGGAAACATCGGAGAGAAAACTAATGGAAGACCAAGTTACTTTAGTAGGTTTACTTATATGGGTCCTTTTAGGCATCATTGGCCCCCAGTCTCCAGTGATAAGAACATTCTTCTCTTCCTGCTGCAGGGAAGGCATCTTTCTCACAGGAAATTTTATGACCTGCTTTTAGGTAGAAAGCGGGAGATCAGAGAGCCCTTCCTGCATCTGTTTCTCTGGTGCCTTCAACATGACAAAGGAGCGTATTTGGAGGGGGTGCGTTCTGCACCAGCTTCAATGGCAAATCTTTGATTATCTCTATTCAGTCAACATAGGCACATGGAGCGTTTACTATGTATTCAATATGGCTAGACTCTCAATGCAAGCCTAAGCTCCCAGGCAGGCATTACAAATTCACCACTGCACCTCTCCTCTGTCTTAGAACGCTGCTCCACGCAGTGTTCCAGGCAGTCATTGGAAATGAGTCCTATTTGTGATCCCCAGGCATAGGTGCTTCTTGTAAATACTTATTTAAAATGCAGTAAAAATGGTTGGACTGGCACCTGGAACGTTCCAAGGAAAGTACCTCATTTTGCTCATATCTGCCAGACTCATGATCTAACTGCCAAGAGTGGGCAGGATGGCACCTTTTTATATAACCACCCTAGCAGTCCCAGCTGTTTGTTCTCTTCTCTAGGACCTTGCAGCTCAGTTGGCCAGGGGGAAGGGGTGCCTAAACCTGGGGTCAGGATGGTCTTTCTGAACTTGGACAGCAGCAGCTCAGCTTGGTTCAGTAACATGGTTGTCTGGGTCAGTACAAGGTTCCCTGCTCCACTTACGGAATCAGGAATCAGGTGAACAGAAAATCAGTGTGGGCAATCAAGCATTAAAGCAGCTTACAGCTTAGACAGAGAAGTGGTTGAGGAGGAGGCAGGGTAGGAGTGTCCAGAATTAATGACCCCTTTTATGGTGAACTTGATACCAAATGTGGCACTATCCCAATAGTCTGCTTTGTTACCTTGGTTCTGGGAATATCCCTGAGGCCTCTTTCAAGCACTGTTTGACCATTTAGGATAGGTTAGTCACTCTTCTGGGCCCTAGAGAAAGATAAGCAAGCCCATGCCCTTGGGAAACCTGTAGTCTGAAAATTGGATAGAAATAAATGCCTGCACAGGAGTGGTGGACTAGGAAGGACGTAACTCTGAGATTAGAGGGCTCTCAACCAAAGAAACCACACTGGAGATCAGGATAGGCCATACAATTTGCAGAGCCCATCACAAGATGAAAACGCCGAACTCCTTATTTAAAAGTTATTACAAGTGAAAGAAATCAAAGACAAATACCACATGATTTCACTTAAAAGTAGAATCTAACAAAACCAAACCCAGACTTACAAAGAACAGAATGGTGCTTGCCAGAGTAGAGGGGGCCCGGGTGATGATGAAAGGAGTCAAGGAGATCAAGAGGTACAAGCTTCAACGTCAGGAGCACAGTCAATAATATTGTATTAATTTGGTATGGGGACAGGTAGTCGTTAGACTTACTGTGATCTGATCGCAATGTATGCAAGTGTTGACTTGTTGTATTGTATACACGAAACTAACATGGTCAATTGTAGTTCAGTTTTAAAAAGTTAAGAATTTCAAGACAGCAGCCATAGAACATCACACCCAGCATGGGGCCCTTCTAGGTGCAGGATCCTGTGTAATTATACAAGTTGCATGGTCATGAAATTGGTCCTGCTGGAGATTCTGGTCTCTAGAAGGAGAAGAACCAGTCCTGAAAATACTGAGCTTGATATTTATGGGGTGGGGGGAGCTCGTCAAATCATTCAGAATAACCCCTGTGCTTTTTCTGCACCAAAGAGTCCTGTTGAAATGGAGCATCATGGTGACCTGGCATGGGGACACTGGAGGGATTCTGTGGATCTCAATCCTCTTTCTATAGCCCCTGAACTCGGTCAGCATGGTCCTCATCTACATCTCTCTGTACCGTAACTCAGGATTTACAGACAAGTGGTTCTAAGGCACCTATTTTTATATCTGGCTTTGGAGACTTAGCTAGCTGACCAAGGTCTCCAGCAATGGTGGAGTGCAACCAGACAGCCTGGGTTCCAACAGGGGCACCACTTGCACAGGGAGACATGGGTATTTAAAAAGCAGTAAGTTATCTTCCTTACACCTAATATAGACTGTACAAATAAACAGTACCAGTTGATTTTTGAAACTGCATGCCTTGGTCCACTGGGAGACCAAGAGTAGCAAATGTTCTTGAATATGCTAATGGCTCGAATAAGAGTACTTACAGAAGTTATTAGCTTTCTATTCAGGAAGGATCAAATGGTGAACATATACACAATTAACATTTTAAATACACATATATACACACATGGACGCTGATATAGATATATATATAGAATATATACTTTATATGTATCAGTAACTTTTAGTTTAAGAGCTTGGCATTTGAAAGAAAATACTTATTTGCTGGTTTATAAGGAGAAACTCAATGCTCCCCACCCTCTTACTCCCCACTCCCAGGGAGGGGAGTGTTTGATGTAAATGAAAATCAAGGACATAACTGGACCTTGGTGTGAAGGGGTGGAACTTTGGATAGGATGGACAAAGAGGTTAAAAGCTCTGCCTTGTCAATGGCTAGTCTCTTGGGTTTCCAATTCTTTTTCTTGTTACCTCTCCTGAATATTTTTTTTTCCTTTGCAACCACTGTGATAAGAGACTTGGGACAATCATTGCTGGGGAGGGTCACCTGCCCTGGTGAAGACCACAGGGTAGGTAGTGAAGGTCACCTCTGCTCTCCTTCCTCCAGAGAAATGCTCTTTCCTTTGGGTTTGCCCTTCCTGCTTGCCTTTCTCATGGTTTCAATATCTAAAGGTCAGGAACTTTAATATCTAAAGTTCAGGGAGTAGGCCTAGTGGAGAAGAACTCAGTCTGCTTTTGTTCTAGGTCTTTGCCAGAAGTACAAAAGCAGGGCCTTGACCTGAGTGTGGTTGACCCCAGCTAACAGGGCTAAAGGGTATGAGATCTTCTAGTCCTAAACCAGGCATTTGCACAGAAGGCCCTTTCCATCTATTTCTCTCATGATTCATAGATCTAGCTCTCATGTGGAGCTGAATCCAAGATTCCAGCACTTTGTAACTTATCTTAATTAAGTCCAGTGAGCACTTAGGAGCCTAATATGGGCAAGACACACTCTAAGCATAAACAAATTTGTATCATAGCTTGTAAAGGAATGAGTTCATTCTGAATGGTTTATGATAATTATTAAAGAGTTAGCATTGCATATGATGTATTGTATGAAGTTGGTCTCAGTCCTTTAAAAAAAAAAAACAAAAACAAGTTTTATTTTGGAATCTGGCCAAGACCAGCAGAAGCAAACAGAATGCACCAAGATAAGCCAGCTAAATTGAAGTTAAGTTGAAGGGGGAGACAACAGGCATTTGAATAAACTGCTGAAGAAGGTTCCATTTCTGACTTTTGCATCTCCCTGAGTCTCCTTGACCCTGCCTCCCTTTTTTCCAGCGACCTCAGGGATGGTCCATGATAAGCACTGAGCCTGCTACCCCTGGAGGTTACAGAGCTATTAAGCCTTCTTCTTCCTCTTCCATTTGGTCTTCTCCCAGGACCTGACCTCTAATATTAACATCAGACACTTTGAGTCTTGTCCTATTGCCAACAATTACAATGGTCCTCTACACTCTTAACCTTTTAATTCACTACCTCCTCCTCTTCCTGGCTTCAACTGAAACTTGGATTTCCCCGGACAGCTGTGTCTTCTGAAGTCTTCTCAAGTGGAGACAGCTCATCTTTGAGCACGTGCTCTCTCCGATGGCCAGAGGTAGTTCCTTTGGCTCTAGGCCTTTCCCCCTGAGTACTGCTCTTTCATAGTCTTTCAAAATTCCTTCCTTTCAGGAGAAAAAAATGCTTCCCTACCAGCTTTCCAGCTCTGTTATGTTCCCATTGCTGTTGTAACCAATTACCATAAAACTAAGTGGCATAGAACATCACAAAAGAATTTTCTCCCAGTTCTGGATGTCAGAAGTCCAAAATGGGTTTCCCTGGGCTGGAGTCAAGGGGTGGGGAGGTCTGCATTCCTTTTGGAGGTTCTAGGCAAAGAGTGTTTCCTTGCCTTGTCCAAGTTCTATCAGCCGCAGGCAGCTCTTGGCCCGTGACCCCTTCTTTGAAGCTCACAAGAGCATTGTCACTCGGACCTCTGCTCCCAGGTCCCACATCTCTTTAGCTTCCTCTTTTTCCTCCCTTTTCTCTTTTAAGGGCCTCTGTGATTACCTTGATCCTACCTGGATAATCTAAGGTAATCTCCCCATTTAAAAATCTTTTTTTTTTTTTTTTAAACGTACGGTAACCTATTCACTGGTTTTGGGGATGGGGTCACAGACATTTTTCAGTCTCTCTCCATCTCTATAGATTTCATCTCCAGAAAGCCCTGTCATTCCCCCTTACATTTATGGTTCTGTGGTACAGAGATCAGTCTTCAACCCTTCCCTTGTCCTCAGTGAGGTTTAGCCTCAATCTCCTGATTCCTTGATCTCTTTTGTGCCATTCACCTCACCCCTCTTGTCTCTTTTTGGCAACCCTCGGCCTTGTCATCACTCGTTTGCGCCTTTTCAAGCTCTCCTTCAGAATCCTGCTTACGCCCTGCTCTCATCTCCCCGTGCTCTTCCCACTAAGCATGCTCTTCGAGCTAAGACCTGCAATTCCCCTAATTCCAATCTATAAACAGCCTGCTCTTTGGTTAATCCTTTAAGTGACATGTTTATCAGCAACTCCCTTTCCTTTGCCTCTTTGGCTTCCTTCCTCTCCTTAGCGGACTCGGGCCCAGAAAGAATCAGACTCTGAGGGCTTCCGAGTCACGTGGGAGGGCATCCTAGCCCTGCACTGCCCGGTGCCCCCACGAGCTTGCTTCACTGAAGTGGCTCCATGGTGCCTGCCCCTGCCCGGTGAGCCCCCTCTTGCAGGCTAAATGAGAAATCGAACATTTCAAAGACTTCTCAAACCTCCCACACAACCTGCATATCCCTCGCTCTTGGCATAGGATGTTTTCTGAGAAACCAATAGGAAATTAGAGGCCCCATGAGCCGGAGACTCCTGCCTTTGTTGATCTACATAAAATACATCTCTTCTTGCCTCCCTTCTGTTAGCTGAGAGAAAGGTCCTTCTTCCTCCCAAAGGCCAAGCCCCTCTCCTGCGTGCTAAACCCCCTCTCCAACAATATCCTCCTCTTAGGCATCCTTTGTCTCCTTCTGTCCATTCTTCATGAATATGTTCAAGTTTTTCTAGTCTAAACATAATCCTTTCACACTCCCCTACCCTCAAAGCTACTCATCAAATCTCTTTTCCTACAAAGACGGTAGGGGAACAAACTGTGGGACATCACCAAACCTAAAAAAACCTTACTCTTGCATTAGGAAATGAGGAAAAAACTTTCAGTGGTGAACTTAGCCACACCTAGAATGATCCAGAAGTTGCAGGATACAGGTTCAGGGCCTAAACCTTATATAAGATAGTAGTGGTGGGACACTTTGTAAAAACACAAAATTAGGTCCCCAAATACAAGACTTTGGAAGAGACAAGTCAAAATCACGGGTCCTGAAGTTTAAGCCTTATGAGCCTCAGTGAGTCTGCCTCTGTCCAGGTGATGGTGTGGGGACATTCCAGTAATGGAGAATGTTGCTGAGAAAGTTTCCTCTAGTAATTGTACTGTGTTCTTTGAGAAAAGTGCTTCTTAGAAGATGGTAAGCATATCTCTGCCAATATTTAAGAAGATTTGGGGGGACAACTGATAACAAAAAATTTTTTAAAGCTTTGTCTTTAGATTTACAGTTGACTTCTCTTTGTGGTAAGAGATACTAGATTTCCATTTATGCTCAAAATGCAAAATCCTCTTTTAAAGTATATAGCTTTGCTATTTATTTTTAGGTTAATTATTAGAAGTTAAGCTAATAATAACACATATCGGTGGGATATGGATAGGGCAAATATTGGGGGACTAGTAGGAGAATGATATTTGAGATCATTCCAAAAGGAATGGCATGGCTTGCAAAGAAAACTCCAGAGAAATAAAATTTTTCAGCATGACTCCATTGCTGCCCAAGACAGAAGGTGCCACAGCCCATAATCATGAGCACCTGAACTATATGGGCAAGTATATCCCCAGGTGGAGATGGATACACAATGTGTCAGATTGATGACACAGTCATATCACAGGTGAGTCCTGTTGCTGAGTTATGCTTCCTTGGCAACATTTTGATCATAATTAGGTTTTGCCTACCAGCTATAATTCTCTCATTAGCAAACTATGAACATCTGGCTTCCTTGGTGGTTTATTACTCAGTACCAATTAATCAATCAACATTCTGGTGTTTGAACATAAATCCTCATAGGCTTGGGCTCCTATGCTGGCGAACTCCATTCCTGAGCCCGTCAGACTGAGGTCTAGAGGGAAGTTGGCCAAGGTGATATCACTTGTATAGCTGTCTAGGTGGCCAGGCTTCTCCTCCCTTAGACCTGTGGGGTCCATCTGATCTGCTGTGTGGCTTGTACATCAAACCACTGCCCCATTCACAGTCAGCCTCTGCCCTTGTTATTCACTAAGGTTGCTCTCAGGAAGTAGCTCCATGGTCTTTTCCAATTTGGGCTTCAATTTAGAGCTCATCTCTACTGACCCCCCCCCTTTAGATACTTTTGAGCCTTTGATGCTCTCCATCTGGTTTCTTGGCTCTGTCAAATTTTTAAAGTATTTAAAGATATATTTTATTTATTCATTTGACACAGAGAGAGAGATTACAAGTAGGCAGAGAGGCAGGCAGAGAGAGGAGAGAGGAGGAAGCAGGCTCCCTGCTGAGCAGAGAGCCCGATGTGGGCCTCGATCCCAGGACCCTGGGATCATGACCTGAGCCAAAGGCAGCGGCTTTAACCCACTGAGCCACCCAGGCGCCCCAAACCCCACTTTTGCTTGCCCCTTAAACATAGACCTCTCCATGGCCAAGGGCAGAGAGCAGTTACTAGGTCAGACCACTTGGGTTCAAAATCTACATATCAACTATGTGAATTTGAGCAGATCACGGACTCTCTCTAAAGCTCCGATGACTCATCTGAAAACAAAACCACAGTATCTACTAAGTGAACTTGCTGCCAGGATTCAAGATAATTCCCATAAAGTGCAGAGCTTGGGATACGATGAAGACTCAGTGAGTGATAGCTGTCCTTCTTTCCAACCACACCTGTGGCTTCAATTACCGTATGAAATAATAAAATAGTTTCTCCAGCCTAGAGCTCTCTACTCAGCACCAAACCAGTATTTTAACTACCAGCTGACATCTGCAGGCCCCTCTAACTGAGCAGGTCTAAAATGGAACTCCTTTTTTCTTTTTAAGATTTTATTTATTTGACAGAGAGATTACAAGTAGGCAGAGAGGCAGGCAGAGAGAGAGGAGGAAGCAGGGTTCCCAATGTGGGGCTCGATCCCAGGACCCTGAGATCATGACTTGAGTCAAAGGCAGAGGCTTAACCCACTGAGCCACCAGGCGCCCCTAAAATGGAACTCCTTAACACCATTCCAACTGCCGGGCCCCATCCCCATTAAATACTTTCACCTATTACCTTATGATTGTAACACGATACACCCAGTCACCCAAGCCAGAAAATTAGGAATAATTGTTCCACCTGCCTCTCCCACGCATCTCCCCCTTTAATTGGCCACTACCTTGAGTTCCCTTTCAAATATTCCTCCCTGGTCACTCCTCTGCTTACTGGGAGATCCACTCTCAGCCTTTCACAGTCTGGTTACAACTAGCCTCCTCACTCTCTTGCCACCACCACACCCCATCCCTCCCTCCTGCACTAAGGCCTTAGTAAATGCACTGAGCTCTCACTCTCTCAAGTGTCCTTTTCTCCTCTGAGGCTTCTGTTTCCTCAGCCTAGAATGCCTCTTCTCTTTTGGCAAGCTCCTACTCAGCTTCGGTGCTCAGCTCGGCTCAAATGTCCCCTCTTCTGTAACATTTCCCCTGGATCAGAATGTGGTCAATTTCTTACGACAGTGCTGAGTATGTTGTATTGACACTATCTGTGTCTGTCTTGTCCACCTGACTGTGAATTACCTGAGGACAAACACCTTATTGCTTCCATGACTGTCCTCCTAACGTAACGCCTGTCCTAGCAGGACCAGATGGACGGCCACACTTAGAAGGCAGCTTGTAGCAACTACCTTTGGTTGAGCAATCACCATGTTCCACACAGAAGGCTTAGCATTCTACACTTTCTCATTCAACCCACCTCCATGATCATTCCTTGTTCCTAGAACTCTGTCTAGTTGTGTTAGTTTGCTCAGGCTGCCCTACCAAAGTTCTGAACTGGGTGGAAATTTGTTTTCCTCCATTCTGGAGGCTAAGAGTCCATGATCAAAGTACTGTCAGGGTTGGTTTCTGGTAAAGGCTCTCTTCCTGGCTTGCAAACAGCTACCTTCTGGTGTCCTCACATGGCCTTTCTTCTGTGTGCACACAGAACTTTTGGATGTCTCTTCTTATTAGGAGGACATCAGTTCGATGGGATGAAGGCCCCACCCTTAACATTTATTACCTCCTTATAGGCCCTATCTCCAAAGACATTAGCATTAGCAGAGAAGACTTCAGCACATGAATTGAGGGGTGGGGACCCAATTCAGTCCATAACACTGGTTAAATCTGAGTTATTACCTACTCTTTTGCCTCTACCTAAGTAGCCAGATACAGCTGAAGGAAAAACCTACAACCACCGCAACTAATTTCACATTAAATTTAGGATCTCAAATCCTTCTCTCTCCTTATCCTCAGTTCATCACCTGACTTCCTATTTCACTGAGAAAAGCCAAGCATTGGTCTCCCTACCTTTTTCTATCTATTCTCATAAGCCTGCCTTCTCCCCTGTAGCACTGAGTGAATCATCCTGAATGGGCAAGACCGGGAGGCCACACCGAGACCAACCTTTCAAGCGTGCTTCGATTCCACCCCCCTCGCCAGCTCTGCAAGAATCCTCTTTCCTACATCAATTTCTCCATTTCTATTGGATAATTTCCTTCAACATAAAATCTGAAGGACATAGACTTACTATCTCCTGGCTTTAAACAACAGCAGCAAACCTCCCTAGAGCCCACCTCTCTGCAGCTTCATTCTGCCTTGTGGAAAAATCTGTTGAAAAATGATGAAAAGTGGGGCGCCTGGGTGGCTCAGTGGGTTGAGGCCTCTGCTTTCAGCTCAGGTCATGATCTCAGCATCCTGGGATCGAGGCCCCCATCGGGCTCTCTGCTCAGCAGGGAGCCTGCTTCCTCCTCTCCCTGTCTCTCTGCCTGCCTCTCTGCCTACTTGTAATCTCTCTCACTGTGTCAAATAAATAAATAAAATCTTAAAAAAAAATGATGAAAAGACTCTGTTGTCTCCCCTTCACCATCCATTATGTCTGGAATCCAGGCCAATGAGGTGGTCATCTCCCCACTTCACCAAAACCTGCTTGAGGTCACCAACGGTCTCCCAGTTGCCAAACCAAAGAGCAGTTCAATCCTCATCTCATTCAACCCATGAGCAGCCATGGACAGAGTTTATTTCCCCCTCCGTGAAATGCCGTCCTCCTTGATTTCCTAGACCCCCTCCTCTTCCCCTCAGCCCCACTTATTCTCTGGCTTCTTTGCTGGATTCCCCCCCCCCTTTCATTTCTCTATCGTGTGGATCCTCAGGGCTCAGGCCTTGGATCTCTTCTCTACAATCACTCTAGGTGTCAGGACCTCGGTTTTAACTGGCATTTTTATCCTAAAGACTCAGCAATTTACATCTCTAGCTCAGACTGCTCTCCTAAAGTCCTCTTGTATGTCCACTGAACATCTTCCAAGCAACATGTCCAAAACAGAACTCTCAATTGTCTTCCCTGTAAGTGTCCTTTGTCCCAATGAGCATCATGATTCATGTGACTTTTCAGGCCAAAAACCATGAAGTCATTTTTGACTCTATTTCGAACACCCCATATCCAATCTACCAGAAAATCACCAAGGTTCTAACTATGAAATAAATCCAAGATTTTCTCTTCTCCTGCTGCCAGATTGGTCCCTGCCACTAGGATTTCCCCTGAATTATTCCAACAGACTTTTACTATATAACTTGTCTCTCTGCTCCTCTTCCTGTGTCCCTACCACCTATTCTATATTCAGTGGCCAGAGTAAGCCTTTATGAAGTAATCAGATCCTGGGGAGCCTGGGTGGCTCAGTGGTTCAATGTCTGACTCTCAATTTTGGCTCAGGTCATGATCTCAGGGCTCTGGGATTGAGCCCCACTGAGCATGGAACCTGCTTGGGATTCTCTCCCCCACCCACCCCCGCCCTGCCCTTCCCCGTTTGTGTGCATGCACATGCGCTCACATACTATCAATAAATACATCTTAAAAAGAAGTAATCAGATCTTATTACTCTGCTTAACACCATCTGATGGCTCTCATCACACTAACACCCAAAGACCTTATAGCGCCTGGTTCTATAGCTCCCAACACTGGCCTTCATCTTTGACCCCACTGTCTGCCATTCTTCCTGTGCTTCAAACATAGAACATGGTCATGGAAGAACAAGAAGGTCAAACATATGTCTGCCTCAGGGCCTTTGCACTTGCTGCTCCTTCCACTAGGGGTCATCTCTCCACAGATAGCCACCTAGTTTTCTCTCATTTCATTCAGGTCTCTGCTCAGATATCACCTCCTCAGGGAAATTTTCCTTGCATGGCTTCCCCCAGTCTAAATAACACATCCCATCACTGTCTCCTTAACTCACCTTATATTTCCTTAAAGCACAGATGTTACTTTATATCTATTTATATTCTTGATTGTTTCTCATGTTAGAATATGAGTTCCATAGAGGCAGATGCTGTTGGTTTTTTTCATTACCATAGAGACAGATGCTGTTGGTTTTTTTCATTACCATATTCTAAGCACCTAGAACAGTGTCTGGCACAAAGTGGGGCTTGCATTAATTTTCAAGGGCTGCCTTAACAAAGGATCACAGACAGAGTGGTTTAAACAACAGAAAATGATTGTCTCACAGTTTTTAAGGCTAGAAGTCCAAAGTCAAGTTGTCTACAGGGTTGGTTCTTTCTGAGGGCATGAGGGACGGGTCTGTTTCAGGTCTCTCTCAGCTTGTAGATGGCCATCTGATGTCTCTTCGCATTATCTCCCCCCTATGTGTATCTGTGTCCAAATTTCCTCTTTTTATAAGGATACCAGTTGTATTGGATTAGGACCTACCCTAATGATTTCATTTTAATTTGATAACCTTGTAAAGAACCTATCTCAAAAATAAAGTCACATTATGAAATGATACTTGGAGTGGCTCAGTCGGTTAAGCATCTGCCTTGGGCTCAGATCATGACCCCAGGGTCCCGGGATGGAGTCCCACATCTGGCTCCTTGCTCAGCAAGGAGCCTGTTTCTCTGCCTGTGTCACTCCCCCTGCTGTGCTCTCTGACAAAAATAAAATCTTAAAAAAAAAAAAAAAGACACCGGGAGTTTGCACTTCAACATATGAATTTTTTGTCTGGGGGAGGAATGTGGGGGGAGACATAATTCAACACATACCTGCTAAATAGACTTTTGTTGAATTAATGAAGACTGACCAACTGAATAAGTGAGTCCTTAAAACAATTCTTTATATAATGATAGTAATCCTTGCCTGTCAGTACAACATAGTTATTTTCCCCAATTTATTGTTCATCTCTCATGTCCCACTAGTGCATGGTTTATTATATGAATCCAATCACATTCTTGAAAGCATACCAACGGGACATTTTCCAAGTTGGTATAACCCATTTGACTTGAGAGCCGCACGAAGCCAACTTTATCAAGGGGCTCCATGCTTTATATTGATGACAGCCAAGACCCCTTAGCCCCCTGCATGGACTAGAAGTGAGTTTTTGTCCTGTAGCAACATAAATATGCACTAGAGATTAAAGCCTAGAGATGAAAGATAAACAAGTTGGGAAATATAAAGCCATCTTTTGCTTATTAATCCTTAAGAGAATGGTGAAAATCTACCAGATGTGAGATAAACTAGAAAATAATCAAATACCTGCAACTTTTTCCCTGAATATTCTCCCTCCCTTTATTAGATTCTAGAATATACACATAAGAAAAAACAAAATGATAGTCAAGATGCTCCTGGGGGAGAAGGCAGATAAGCATAGGAATTAGATATGTGGATTAAAGAAGTATCACTCTGCATCTTATGGGACTTCTGATTAGAGTTAAACTTGTTAGTAGACAGTAGCTAAATATAGGACTCCTATTTAATGCTCACAATTTTGCAAAAATATCTTCTTGCTATGCGAACAGCCCACTGGGAAACAAAACTTACATAAATGGAGTTTAGTATTGCAGTAAATAAAACTTAAAGCCAAACTAATCTAACACATTTAGTATTCATCAGCACAGTATGAAAATTAAGAGTAAACTGAAGGTGGTTCACTTAGTGATTTTAATTAGCACCTTACACCCTAATGAAAACTGCCTCGGTATAGCTGGAAAGGAAGGGAAGCACAATGTGGCTGAGCAGGCTTGTGCTGGGACCCTTCTAGAACTTAGAACTCCAGCACCCTAATGTCCTCAGCAAAGGACAGCTTCCTTGGTCCAGTAGGGACACCCAGGGATGCCAGGCAGTGGACACTGAAGTCTGGTCTTTTTTTTTTTTAATTCTGGTATTTTTTTTAACTTATTTATTTGACAGAGAGAGATTACAAGCAGGCAGAGAGGGAGGGGGAAGCAGGCTCCCCACTGAGCAGGGAGCCCCATGCGGGGCTCAATCCCAGGACCCTGAGATCCTGACCTGAGCTGAAGGCAGAGTCTTTAACCCACTGAGCCACCCAGGTGCCCCTGAAGTCTTGTCTTTACCTGATGTTCCCACTATCTGGAATGCCTCCATCCCTCCCCCAGGTCTCATGCTTTAGGTTGCATCTCAGGTATCACCTAGATGCATGCACTCATTCCATCATCAGAATGGCCCCAGGAAGGAGCATTGACATTCTGGATCAGGATGGATTGGCTAACATATAACCTACTTATTCCTGCCTTCTACAACCTTTCAGTTCTCAGGTCAGGATAGGAACTTGGTGAACAGCAGAATCAACCAGAACAGGAAGGGCTGAGACACAGGTGCAAGAAGTGCAGCTTGCAGGGGTGTTATCTGCAGATTTCAGGGGCCAGGGGTGGTCCAAGATGGCAGAGTGTTGGCCAAGAGGTCCAGAATAAGAGGACATCCTGACAGGTGGGGAGAACAGTGATGGAGAGTCTGGGAAATCCGTACCACGTGTAAATCTTCCTGAAACATGGTTAGGACACCAGCCTCCAGCAGGGAATCAGAGCCAGAAGTCAAGGCCCAGTCTTGGAGGAATGGGAGTCTCACGTTAGAAACCAAGGTAGGGGTCCAGTAATTGGAAATTGGGGTACAAGTTCACTTAAGGCTCTCAGTAAGACTGATGAGAGATACTATACAACCTGGTCTGAAAATGCAGAGCTCCTTAATTCTCCCTTGACGAAGAGGACCTCCTGCACCTGAGACAAGGTTAAGGGAGCACTTGTGGGAGAACTGGAATGTTACAAAAGGAATCATTGTGACTACACTGTTTGTCCAACCCCACGTTTTGGTCAGTATGGCAAAGGACAGAAGAGGTTTCCAGCTCACACAGATGCATTAAGTGTGTTTGACCTTCCATTTTACATAACATTCTTCTCTTTATCTCCATATTAGACCTTGCATGAAGTTTAATCATTTACTACAGGAGAGTCCTTAGGACTCACTCAGAAAATAAGCTACCCCAGCAAAGTTGCCTAGATACAGGGAGTTTATTTGGCAGTATTTGTGCTAATTCTCTCTCTGGCCACTCCTTTGACTTATGCCTTCAACCCATCGCATGGTCAGCTTTAGAGACAGCTAAATTTATAGGAATCCCCAGGAAAATATAAAAATCAGGAGTCTTTTAACTTAAAATGGCCTGGCCCATTTCATCCCTCTTGGGATTTTAAGTTTTGCTATTTTATGACAGTGGGATATGAAGTGGGGTTGTTAATAGTAACAAAGTGGAAGCCAAAGATCAGAAAATCCTGGACTAAAAAAGATCGAAGTGATGACTGTTTCAGACAGCGCTACAACAAAGTGAATGCCTGTTTTTTGGTGTGATTAAGCTTAAGTTAAAAAGAATGTTAGAATTTACAAAAACAACAAAGATGAGAAAAGTGTTTCCTGGGAAAGAACCAAGGGGTGGTTGGTGAGGGGCATTTGTACTCATTTTTGAAACAGCCCCTGGCCTTCAACAAGGTACTAATAGGTCTCCGTAAAGTTGTTCAGTGAATAAGGTGGGAGAGACCAAGCTTCATATTTTGGATTCCTGAGGGAAGGAGCCCAGTGTAGCTGGGCTTAGGGGTATTTAGGGATAGAAATGGATCCTGGGCTGCATGCTGCCCCTCATTTATTTCTTAAGGAGCAGACTCTCCAACTCACAGCCCTCCCCACCTCACAACACATGGACACCATTTTTTTTAAAGCTAATCTCTGAGTGCTTATGTGCCAGACTCTGCACTAGGCCCCTTATATTAACACATTTAATCCTCTCCACGACCCTGTGAAGGGCATACATTTTATAGATGGAGAAATCAAACCAGAGAGAAGGGAATTCACCCAAGGTCACAGAGAAGCAGGCCATGGACCTAGGGATCAATTCCAGACACTTTGGCTCCAGAAAAAGTGCGTAACTGCATTTACCCCTCTTCCTATTCTGCAGTAGATATAGAAAAGGGTCAGAGACCACTAGACAAAGCTGAGAGCAGACACTGGGGAAAGGGAGGGAAAGAAGGGAGTGCTTGCTCCTGAATGTAGCCCCCTGTAGGTAAATGGGAAGAATGGAGAACCCAGCCCTCCCAACTACCACTCCCAGGATCCCCTCCGCTAGTTTTTCCACAGCACTTCCCACTGCTCACAGGCCACACCACATACGTGTCTGTTCTGCCTGTGTCTCCCACCGACACGGAGGCACATACACACATAGATCTTGGTCTACTGTGTTCTTGAGCGCCTAGAACGGTGCCTGGCCCATAGTAGGTGCTCGATATTTGTGACATCCCGGCTACCTACCCACCTAATAAGATATCTGGGAAGATTAAAATCTTCATTTACAACATAACTCAGAACAGTTTTATGAAGGAGTCAAATGTGAAGAGGCAAGAAGAGCCCTTAGGATATAAGGAAACGTGAGGTGATCATATTATTTTTTTCTTTTAAACATCTAAGGAATTCTTCCATGCTAGAGCTGCACTGAAATCAAGGTGACACTCTTCTTGCCCGGGGAGGGATTAGCACAGAAGTGAGACAAATAGGACTAGACAAAAAGGCACCACAGAAGTGAGACAGCAGGAAGTGGGGAGAGGGAAGTGACTGGTTTCAATTTTCTTTCTTCTCAGGCTTATTGTTCACTCTTTCCCTCTACTATTTTTTTAATAGCTCTTTTGATCCACTTTGTTAAATCATACACTCAGACTTCATTCTAGTCAAGATTTTAATTACATAATTTTAGAGGGTTGTCCCAGGATTAGTAGAACTACACCGTGGTGTCACCGTGAGTCATCGCTTGCGTGCTGAATGCAGGGATCCCGACTTGAAACGGGCCCAGAACGATGACAGGCAGCCCATGGCTCCTTCTCTTTGCCCGATTCCGGACCCTCCCTGCAAGGGCCCGGGGCTGTCTGCACCTTTCACCGAATCCCACCCTCAGACCACGCGGAGCCAGAAGCAGAGAATTCTCTGGAGTGGGAGCTGCCACCATAGAGGAGCTCCTGGGATTCTGAAATCTGCCTGACGACCTGTGCTCACAAGGACACTTGAGATCCGAACCCTCCCAACACACCCCCACAGGCACCACCTCCGTAGAGAAGGAGTTACACCAAACGGATAATCACTCCAAAGGAGAGAGAGATGGTGCCACACTCTTCATAGGAATAGCAAGAAGTAAAGGGACCTTGCCTGATTGGGGCCCCAGGATGCAATAAGCCCTTTAGATGAGCTCACATATATAATATATATATATATAATATATATATTATATATTATATATATAAATTCTAACAACAACCCTATGAGGAAAATGCTATTACCCTTGTCTATAGAGGAAAATTGATATATTTTTTTAGATTTTGACACACACACACACACAGAGCAAGCAGAAGGAGCGGCAGAGGGAGGGGGAGAAGCAGGCTTCCTGTGGAGCAGGGAGACCCAGGCGGGGCTCCATCCCAAAACCCTAGGATCATGACCTGAGCTGAAGACAGATGCTTAATGGACTGAGCCACCCAGGTACTCCAAATTGAGAGGTTTAAAAACACATCCAGGGTCACACAGGTAGAAGGGGGGACATGTGGGGGTGGTATGGATGATTTGGACCCAGGCTGCAGAGCATAGCATCTGTTCCCAGCCACAACTCCGCTTTGCCCTTCTGCATTAAAAATGCACCTGAATTGGGGCACCTGGGTGGCTCACTCAGTTGAGCATCAGAGTCTTGATCTTGGGGGTCATGAGTTCATGCCCTGTGTTGGGCTCCACCCTGGCCATAGAGCCTACTTAGAAAAAAAAAATGCACATGGATAAAGAAAACCTACCCAATAGCGTCCTAGGTGCTTTACAGATGCTCTCAAATTGCCCATTAAAACCCTGAGAGAAACACCCACCAAACCTAGACTGGGGTTCATTCTATAGGATATTGAGCTGTCCTCCTCAAAACAGTCAAGGTCATAAGATCAAGAAATGGTCACAGACCAGAGGAAACTGGGGAGACAAGACAAAGGAATGTGATGTGGTTTCCTGTATAGATCCTGAATCACAAGGAGGAGGATGGAAAAACCAGGGAAATAGAAATGGAGTCTGGAGTTTTGGGTAACGTACCAATGTCCGTTTGTTACTTGATCAATGTACCAGGATTAAAATGTAATGGAGGAAACTGGGAGAGGGGTATTCAGGAAAACTTTGCACTATCTTTGCAGTGTTTTTGTGAGTCTAAAATTACCCGAGGCTTATTAGGAAAAAACCCTTTCCAGTAGGTCCTGTGCCTATGTTACAGAAAACAGTCACATAGGTTACCTTGCTCACAGTGAAGCAGCTGTAAGAGTGGTCCCAACTGGCCCCTAGGACAATTTAAAGAGGATTCCATGTGCTTTGCTTAATTTCTTAGAACTCTGTATTCTTTAATCCCCAAAACTTTGGCAGTATTACATTTTATAGACCAGGAACTTAAGGCTTGGGCAACTGCCCCACAACCTGCCCAGAAAACTAGTAACTTCATACTCAAAGTAACTATTCCCAGCATATCTTCAAGTTCTATTTGCTCACTTCACTGATGGAGCCAAGATTTTCATGGTTTTTTACTGTGAGGGTCAGTACAGCTCTGGTGCGTTAAGCTGGAGACTAGTCTCTCCCCTGCATCTCAAACCCCAATTGCCAAAGAAATCAAAGAATAGGAATTGTTTGTATTTGTCCCTGAAACAAACAAAGCCCATACCTTCAAGTTCCAGGAGGATATAGTAAAACATGCAGTCGAAATTTTTTTAAACTTCAGCAGTGCAGTGTTTAGATTATTTGTAGTTAAAGTTCTTTATAATTATTTTTTTTAAAAAGATTTTGAGAGAGAAACACGTACACACATGCACAAGCAGGTGTTGTGACAGGCAGACAGAGAGGGAGAAGCAGGCTCTCCCCCAGCAGGGAGCCTGATGCAGGGCTCGATCCCAGGACCCTGGGATCATGACCTGAGCCGAAGGCAGACACTTAATGGACTGAGCCCCTCTTTGTAATTATTTTAAATTCAAGGTGCTTATAAACTTGACTTAAGCACATTTGTATTCCTTCTAATAGTTATATACAGAATAAGCACTCTAGAGGGTCACTTCTTTTGCTATTCAAATTCTAATTTCTATGGAAACTTCAAGAGAACTCTTATTTTTTCCCATTGTAGAAAACTGTTCCACAGCTGCAGTGGTATTTCTTTGAAGTTCAAGTTAAGAGCTAGCATTTACTTTCTCCAGCCACCAAGTGAAATAAACCACCATTACATTCTTGGTCAAGGGACCTGAAAGGTTCAACGTGACCACTTGAGGCGGTCAAGAGAACAAAGCAGTAACCTTTGACCTCCTCTCCCGCAGGTCTGCTAGTCTGTCCCAGGGCTATGCCCATAAAATACCTCTTCCCTGTGGCAGCTTACCTGCGGTCAAGGTGAAAGGAGATGGTCTACTCTGCCACCAGGTAAGCAGCAGGAGCTGAAAAGCAGAAATATGTCTTAGAGGCTCCCTGGGAAACACCGAGCCTTCTACTCAAAGATTAAGCTTTTCTTTCTTTGAAAAAAAAGGTTATTTTTCAATAGTTCTGATGGTAACCCTAGAAGCAGCTAACATGTCTAAGACACTACAGATGTGCCAAGAGTTTGCTAAATGATTTTATTCAGATGATCTAATTAATCCCAAGGACTATGATCTATATTTTACAGGGGAAGAA
This sequence comes from Ailurus styani, assembly GCA_002007465.1. Taxonomy (NCBI): domain Eukaryota; kingdom Metazoa; phylum Chordata; class Mammalia; order Carnivora; family Ailuridae; genus Ailurus; species Ailurus styani. Next base: position 13,767,378 of record LNAC01000002.1, on the reverse strand, counting down.
ATAGCCAATGATCTTGAAGCTTCATTCCTTGGGGGCTCCCTTGATATGGGAGGTGGGGATGCCAGAGCTGGGAAAAGCAGGAAGCCAGAGGAAGAAGAAGCCAGTCTCCAGGACCCCCCATTCCTAACTTAACCAGAGCGCTTCTGCTTTCTCTATTCTGCTTTGTAAGCGTAAGTGGAAACTGCCCTTTAAAAAGTCCTGAGATATGATAGGTAGTTTTAGGGGTCAGCTTGCCTGGGCTCTAGCTATTTAATCAAACACTAATCACACAAAGGAATGGGTATGCAGGTAGAGAGTGTGTATGTGTGTGTCTGTGTGTGTCCGTGTGTGTGTGTGTGTGTGTGTGTGTGTGTGTGTGTGTCCGTGTGTGTGTGTCCGTGTGGTTAATTGGTTGATGTAAGATTACCTTCAAAAATGTGGGTGGGCCTCATGTAATCAGTTGAAAGGCCTTAAGAGCAAAAAACTAAGGTTTCTTGGCAAAGAAATTCTGTCTCCAGTCTTTTTGTCCTGCAGACTTTGGACTTGCCCAACTGCACAATCACATGAACCAATTCCTTAAAATAAATACCACCTTCTCAACACACACACACACACACACACACTTATGCATATGTATCTGTATCCACTTGATTCTGTCCACAGAAAACCCTGACTGGTCCACATGGCTTACATCCCTATAGCCTTGCTACTCCAAGTGTGCCCTGTGAGCCGGCAGCATCAACCTCAGCTGGGAGCTTGTTAGAAATGCAGTCTCCGGCCACACCAAATTTACTCCCTCAGAAACTACATTTTAACAAGATCCCCTGATGAGCCATATACATGCTACATTCTAGGGTTTACGACAACATAAAGACCATAAAACACAATGCATTTTCCTGAATAAAATCCTCAAACATTTCAGCCTTGAAGGAGATCCACTCTGTACCTCTTAAAAAGAATTAGAACACTGGCTTGTCTCTTTTGAGCTAGCTATCCCACTAGCTGCCTTATGTCAATGTCATCGACCGGATGAACTTGCCAGTAAGCCTTCAGGCTACCAAGTGGTCATCAGCCCAGAAATAGGCCTATTTGCTTTAATCAAAGATACTGTCCTGGCTCTTTATGTATTCACATCCCAATTCTCATCCTCCAAGGAAACCAAGCATTTCCTTATTCCTTTTAATTACTGGGAAAATAAATCCAAGGCTGAGAAGACTGCTGATACTCATTTTCTTCTAAAAGAAGATCCAAAATAAAAGACAAAGACATTTTGCAGGCTCTACCTCAGATGAAAACCGTAAGATTTAATTTAGGTTTTTTTATTATTAAAATTCTGCCTGCCTCTGATCAAGCTTTGCACTCAATTACCATGTGCTGGAGAAAAGAAGGAGATAATTTAACTGTTGCTGCTTAGCCCATTTTTCAGCCCAGGGAGCCAACACACCTGACAAGTCCTTTCTGTTATTCTCTGCAGCTGGGTTTTACATTATCAGCAGGCAAACAAGTCACCACCTGCACTGTATAATTTAACTCAGAATTATTTAAATCATTCCCTGCTTCTGCTAGAACTCTTTTCCTAATTCATTTAGTATTCTAAATAGACGTGTGGGGTGCCATTTCATATTTTAAGAGCTGAAACAAAGGACTTAACCTGGTAAGAGATGGTGAACATGGGTGCCTGTGTGGCTCAGTCTGTTAAGTGACTGCTTTCTGGTGAGGTCAGGGTCCCAGAGTCCTGGGATTGAGTCCTGCATTGGGCTCCCACCTCTGTGGGGAGTCTGCTTCTCCCTCTGACCTTCTCCCCTCTCACGCTCGTTCTCTCTCTTCTCTCTCAATAAAAAAAAAAAAAAATCTAAAAGAAAAAAAGGAGATGGTGAACACCTTTATTCTCAGGCAGCACAGCAGCTCTTCATAGAGATTAGAACATTCTTAAAACTCCCGCTGATGGGCATAGGCCATCCTGCTTTCTCTTCTGTGTCCTGCCACCTGTGGTTCTGTGGTTTCCAGGAGATCAGGAGGAAAACCAAGCCTAACCTATGTTGAATGCTGAGTTCCTATGGGTAAACCTTTTTCCTCCCATAACCTGGTGGCTAGATAGAAGCTGGCAAATCCCATTTTACATCGTCCTAAACATCAATGGTTCTCAACGGGAGAATATATAGCAGAATTGTACTAGATGTTTTCTGAAATTGCATCTACACCTGGAAATTTTGGTTCAACAGACCTAGTCGGGCACACAGATGTATGGTGGGAAACTCTCCACAGGTAATTCTGATAAAGTCCTCATCTTGCTTGGGTCCCTGACTTTACACAAGAATACCACTTTGGCTGCTACAGTTCTACTTCTCATTCTGATGGGGGAGCTGGTGAGGAGGTTTCTCCACAACCAAAGGAGAATTCCCTGACACCAACTGGGTATCCTACAACTCAACTCAATTCTGACATACTTGGAGATGGTATTCTGCCCCGCAGGTTAGAAGTTCACTCCTTCAAGGTTGCCCCCCAACCCCCCACATCAGATGCCAGTCAGAGTTCTAGGTTGTTACCCACACTTCTGACCAGCTGGCTCTAAACTGGATTCCCACAACCTCCTCTTCATGTTAATTCACCTGCGAAAGCAGCTTGCAGAACTCAGAAAAATATTTTACTTACCAAATACTGGTTTATCATAAAAGAATATAACTCAGAAACAGCCAGGTGGAAGAGATGCGTTGGGCAAAGAACAGGGAAAGCACACAGAGCGTCCGTTGCTGAATGTACTGCTCTCCCGGGACCTTCACACACGTTCAGCAGCCCAGAAATCCTTCACACCCTCACCTGGATTTTTATGGAGGCTTCACGACATGAGCATGATTGATTAAATCATTGGCCATTGGTGACTGGGGGGTGAGGCTGAAAGTTCCAGCCCTCTGATCACATGGTTTGTTCTCCTGGCAACCAGCCCCCATCCTTAGGTGTGGGCCAAGTCACTTCATTAACGAAAACCCAGTTCAGGTGGAAAGGGGTTTGTTAGGAATAACAAAACACACATTTTTCACGTATTCAATCAATTTCAGGTCAGGAGACCAAGTACAACACAAATTGCTCCCGTTGCTCTTATTGCTTGAGAAATTGCAAGGGTTTTAGGAGCTGTGAGCCAGGAGCCATAGACAAGACCAAGTATAGTATGAGAAATATAACTTGATGATCTGGCTAACCAAATATCTATTTCTTATAAATCACAATATCACAGCTACACATTAGAATCATTTGGGGTGGAGAAAGAGGATATTAAAAAATATTAATGACCACATTGTCCCTCAGATCAAATCTGTTGCCCTGGGACTGACCCCAGGCATGTGCGTTTTTAAAGCTTCCAGGTGATTCCAATGTGCAGCCAAGGTTGACAACCATGAGGTCGGGAATTTTTTATATTGCGGCTTCTCAGACTTGACCATGGGAAAGCTTCACCTGGGGGTCTTGACACAAGGCAAATTCTGACTCAGCAGGGTGTCTGTGGAGCCTGAGCTTCTGCATTTCTAGTAATCGTCCAGGTGATGTTGATGTTCTTGTCCCATGGGTCAAATATTGAGTAGAAAGGCGTTTCTCATAGTTGCTCCATAACCCCAGTATTAATACATTTAACTAAGGTTGTGAGATAAAATACAGGATACCCAGTTTAATTTTTATAATATTTTTAAAAGATTTTATTTATTTATTTGACAGAGAGAGAGCACAAGCAGCGGGAGCAGCAGGGAGAGGGAGAAGCAGAAGCAGGCTGCCCGCTGAGCAGGGAGCCCGATGTGGGGCTGGATCCCAAGACCCTGAGATCATGACCTGAGCCGAAGGTAGACACTTAACCAACTGAGTCACCCAAGCACCCTGACACCCAGTTTAATACTAATTTCAGATAAACAAGAAATAATTTTTTAGTACAAAGATGTCCCAGATATTGCATGGGGTATTCTTACACTGAAAAAAATTGTCCATTGTGTATTTGAGACTCCCATTTAATTGGGCATCCTATTTGTTTTGTTTTTGCTAAATATGGCAACAGATTTCTTGATTTTTTTATTTTGAGTCCAAAGTGTTACTTAGCCAAGAGTGACAAATGTCCAGAAGCTGATTTTACTCTATTTTACTCTATGTGGATGCCTGAGAATATGAATGTAACGGGCCATCTCCCTAGGAAGAAATCACACATATGTACATACATTGAGTATTGTGCAAAGAGCTTCTAGGCCTTGTGGCACCTGCCTAAAGCCTACTTGTGGACCCTCTAGGGATCCACAGACCCTGGGTGAGAAAACCCGTGTCCATCCTCTTGCTCAGAAAAATAAAGTTGTCAATCACCTGTGTTTCCCAAAAAGATATCTTGTGGATTACTGGTTTCACAAAATATTTACAGATTTTCTATGAAAAACATCTTTCATGAAAAATGTTGGAAAGTGCAGAATTAAACTAAGTGAAGGAGGCTTCTTTTTTGGAGGATCTTGCAAATGTTTAATATGCTATCGTGTTTTGGGACTCTCCCAAAAGGAGATCGTGTCTAGTATTTCTCAAATTTATATTGTATCTTATTCCTTGCAGGGTATTGCCAACCATTAGTATTATACTCATTGTGTAATGTTGCCTAAATAAATCTGTTTCCTTGTTTCTCTTCTTAGTATGAAAAGAATTAAATGCTCATTATGAAAAGTTTGGCAAGTACAGAAAAATATAATAAGAAAATGTTACTTGTAATTCTGTCATTCAGAGGTAACCACTGTTAACATTTTAGCCTATTACCTTCTAAACTATGAAGGTTTGAGGCTCAGAAAAGGAAGTTTTCATGAAGAAAGCCCGGTTTTTTAATATAAGAAGGCAGTCTTGATGGGCGGGGTGAGAGAGGGTGGAGTAGGAAAAGATTTACCTATTTGAATGTTAATGGTGATAAGTAGGAGGGATCAGGAGATAATTTTCCAATTTAGTGGCTTCTACTGCAGATAAGGGACCATATAATTAGATTTGTAGATAGCTACTCCAGTTGCTAAATTTCTGATAAACACACTGCTGAGATCTGGCCCAGTTAGCCCAGAAATGGCTCCATAACTTCAGCTTCCAGTCTATTATTATTTCTTGCATTTACCACTTCATTTGATCTTGAAGGCAAACAGTATGGCTAGTTCAGGCAGTTGAGTGTTTCACTATAATCATCAAAATATAATTATATTCCCCATCAGTCACGAAATCCTAATGTAATGGAACCCAATGAGAGTCCGTCCACCCCAGGGGCAGCAAGGCAAAAACTGACAATGAATGTTTGCCGTGAAGAAAGGTAGATGACTTACTGCTGGGCGGTGCCCAGGAGGACAGAGAGCTAATGAAACAATCAGGAGCAAGTCAGGGTTTTTAAGCACAAAATTTGGGGCAGGGATGTCTTGAGAAGGTGGATGCCGCTGATTAGAGGCCCATGAGGTCATCCTAGTAGGTGCTCTGGGGCCACGCATCTGGTCCCCCAGAGGCCTTTTGCATCTCAAGAGACCTGGGCTCCGAAAAATATCTTGATTCTTTATGTTAAGCTAAGGAGGTTGCCTTCCTATGGGTTCCTTGACTGGTCCAGCTGTGTCTGGAGGCGATGTGACCCCTAGTGTTCATTCTTTCCTCTGAACTGTCAAGAGGGACATCCACTTCAGTGACATGCTTACATTCTTCCATCAGCAATGGAAAAAATAGGTAATATCCTTACAAGCCTCCACCGTTGACGCTATCACTAAGTGCTTTCATGTGCGAAATATCCCCCTACATCTATTAGCTTCCCCGGGTGGGGCAGGGGGCAGGAATGCCAGTGCGCATTGTCACTTCTTTAATTTTTTTTAATTTTTTAATTTTTTTGAAGATTTTATTTATTTATTTGACAGAGGGAAACACAGTGAGAAAAGGAACACAGCAAGGGGAGTGGCAGCGGGAGAAGCAGGCTTCCCGCTGAGTGTGGAGCCCTGTTCGATTCGGGGCTTTGATCCCAGGACCCTGGGGTCATGACCTGAGCCAAAGGCAGACGCTTAATGACTGAGCCACCCAGGCACCCCACACTTCTTTAATTTTTAACAGATAAACTAGGACTTGTGATCTACTCAAGCCAGTAAGTGGCGGGGTTTGAATGTGAACTAACATCTCTGAATCCATCTTCTGTGGTGTTGTATAAAACGGCCAAGAGAACAAATTATGTGGCCCCTTTGATTGTAATAAAGACTTCAATATCTTTGTTATTAGGGAAGACAGAGAAAAAATTTTTTTGAGGTTGGTAAGTATAGGCATTCTTTAAACATGGAATTTATTTTAAAAAAGAACTTGGTGTTTCATGCTCAAGCTCAATCTCATTCTTCTGCTATAATTTGGGCCCCACTGCATGAGTGTTCAAAATAATGTGTTCTCAAAGCTGTGGGCATGAACTTGAACTAAATTTTGAACCTTCGACTCGGTTGATGGTGGGCGTGTTCCTGGGTTCTGTCGGAGACACAGCCAGGTGTTCCGACTGGCCTTTCTGCGCCATCAGCAACCACACTATGGACACTCCCGGAGAGATTTTTTTGCTTTTCGTGTTTTTGTTTTTTGTTTTTTTCTGTTTTACTGTCTTGAAAGGAACTATCTCTAATGAGCCTAATATTCATTCTGTCATTTAGTCAACAAATCTTTACTGATCACCTGCCAAGGAGTGGGGAACAGTAGGAAATAAGGCAGGATGCCTGCACATAAGGACATTCTACAGAAAATAAGTAAGATAACTTCAGATAATATGTGCTGTAGAAAAAATGAAACAGGACAACATGATAAGGTAGGTGACATGAAACAGACATGAAGCCAGGAGGCTTCTTTCTCTCCCTCCCCCTTCTGCCTGCCTTCCTGCCTTCCTTCCTTCCTTCCTTTCCTTCTTTCCAAGAGGCTGCTTTAAATCAGGGTTTGGGAAAGCCCTCCCAGAGATGGCATTTGAGCTGAAGATCTCAAACTTCCATAATGTTAACGATCCTCCAGTTTGTCTCCAATTAACGCTCAATCCAATCGTTTCTACGTCATGCCATTTCATTGCTTCGGTTTAATATTTCAGGTATTTGAGATTTTCTTCTCTTGGCAAAGTTTCTTTGTGAACAGTTCTATATTATTTGATGCTTGAAAGGCAGGTTGGTAGGACTTATTTTTATGAGATAGTTCTCTACTCCCCTTTTTCTTAGTACGTCTGTGTTAACAAACTGACCTTAAAAACATTTTCATTCCTGGTGCATGAGACTTCAGTTGAGCGTGTATGGTTTCCTAGCCCGGTGAGAGGGGAGCAGGCATTCAGAGAAGGGCATGTAATTTTCCCTCTCTCTGTCCCCGTGTACAGTGGGCGAGAGGCTGTCTCCACTCCTCCCCGACTCATTATACCATCCTGCCTCTCTCTCTTTTTTTAAGTTTTAATTTTAATTCCAGTTAGCTAACATACAGGGTAATAATATTAGTTTCAGGTCTACAACATAGTGATTCAACACTTCCATGCAACATTCATCACAAGTGCCCTCCTTAACCCCCATCACCTATTTCACCCCCTCCCCCACTTGCCTCCCCTCTGGTAACCCTTTGTTTTCTACAGTGAAGAGTCTTGTTTCTTGGTTTGCCTCTCTCTCTCTCTTTTTTCCCTTTGCTCATTCATTTTGTTTCTTAAATTCCACATATGAGTGAAATCATAGGGTATTTGTCTTTCTCTGACTTATTTCACTTAGCATTATACTCTCTAGCTCCATCCGTGTCGTTGCAAAGAGTTCATTCTTTGTTATGGCTGAGTAGTATTCCACTGTATATACACCACATCTTCTTTATCCATTCATCAGCCGATGGACGCTTGGGCTGCTTCCATAATTTGGTTAGAGTCTTCAAGCAGCCCAGAAGCCACAGAGACCAGAGCCCTCGGTAGGAACACCTGGAAAACCCACCGCTTTTGAGTGTGTGTTTATTTTTTTCTTGGGAAGATGGGAAATGTGTATATTACAATCATCTGGGGTTACCCTTTTTGAAATAGACCTGTTCCATCACCACAGACTGTGTGAATGGGGAGGGACAAGAAGGCTTTCAGGTGAACCTCATGACTCCCTCACTACTCACCCTTCTTAACAGTATGTAGTGGGCTTACTGTAGTGGGCTTACTTAACCTGGATGTAGTGGGCCAAATCCCAGTTGTAACTCATGGGTTGACCGTAATGAATTAATTATCTTTTATTCAAAAAGTAACTCTTGAGTCAGAATGCTAAACTCAGCAGTAGGGCATGGAAAAATAAATAAAACATGATTTCTACCTTCAAGGGCACACAACTGAGTTGGCAAGGCAGTTTGGAAAACAGGTAAGTTATAATAAGGTGAGATAAATGATTATATAGTTAGGTTTCATTCAGTATCATATTTCCTTGAAATGCGGTAAGATCTAAATGAGGATCCAAGGTGGTGAGACTACTTAATAAAGGTTGCACTTCAAAGGAATAAAGTTATACGAAGGAATAATCTCCACAAATGTTTAAGAAGATAGGTGTAGACTTGTCGAGGCTCAACTTACAGAATGTAGAAACTTCCTTCTTGCTACGCACTATGAAAGGAGGTGGGGAAATCTTCCAGGCTGACACCATCCACTCTAGGCCCATATTTTCCACCACAAACAAATCACTAATCCTTTACCAAATTTCATTTGTGGACATTGAAATACAACATACGAGGTTTTGAAACTCAGTGTTGAGAGTTGAAGCTTGAGCTGCTGTACACCCAAAAGAGGAAATGGGGGCCAACAACCCCTCCTCACCCCAGGCCAGGCCCTGCTCCACCTTAGTTCTCCTGGTTCAGATGGGCTCGGCCAAGTGCATCCCAGTCACTCCAGCATGGCCTCTGCCACACAAGAAGCTTCTGGCTAGAATGGTGGACCCCAGTTCACCTGGTGCCAGCATCCGACACGCTCTCTTCCAGCTGGAGAGCTCTCCACAGCCAAACCTATGAGCAGGGGAGCAGCTGGAGGGTCCTAATTAGGCCCAAGACTCAGATCCCTGCTCTCCTACCCTTGGCATTGCATGGACACCTATGCAGACCAGCAGCGGAGAGCCCCGAAGCCAACTGGTGAAATGGCTGGGTGAAGTATTTGAGACCAAAGCCCCCACACTGGATCTTCCCCCAGAGCCTGTTCTGTCCCTGCAGGCAACTTCACCTTCTGAATCAGACTTGCCTCTGGGCACCCAGTTTTCCATTGAGGACCAGATGCCACCCAGGAACCAGACTGAGCTCCCCTCCAAGCAGGTATTTTCCAAGGAGGAAGCAGGACAGCCCTCAGAAACCCCTTGGCCAGCCAGGGCTTGGCTGAGCCCTTGAGAGACCCTGAAACTCCCTGATCATCAGCTTCTAAGCCTAACAGATGAGAAGTGAATGACAAGGGACTAGGGAGCTGTCCCCTCACCACCCCACAAGATGACAACTCCCCTGGGACTCTGACACCACGGCAGGAGAAGCAGCCTTCTTCCTTGAGTGACAATGCTAGGGAACGAAAGGAAGGGGCCATTCTGGGAACCCGATGACTTTTGAAAACTGGGGGCCAAGTATGGGAGCAGGGCCAGGACCAGGACTAGGAAAATCAGTGCTTTCCGAACTTGGTGGAGAACTAGAGTGCGCACAGCCCCAGCACTGGATTCACCAGGGGCTTGTTGATATTGTGTCCTCTCAACCCCTTCTTTCCCTCGGAGACTAGGAAGCCTCGTTGTCTTCAACCCCCCCGCCCCCCAACTACCAACTCCGGGACTGAGCATTTTCTTTCTGTCTCATGTGTTTCCGGTATATTAAAGGAGGTGAGGGGCACCTGGGGGGTTCAGTCGGTTAAGCGGCTGCCTCTGGCTCAGGTCATGATCCCAGGATCCTGGGATTGAGACCTGCATTGGGCTCCCTGCTCAGTGGGGAGCCTGCTTCTCCCTCTCCCTCTGCCTGCCACTCTGCCTACTTGTGCTCTCTCTATCTCTGTCAAATAAATAAAGGAGGTGATTTTAAATAAAAAAAAAGAAAAAGAAAAAAAGAAACACAACATAGGAACGGATAAAACCTTGAACTTTATAGGAAAGTTGGCCCTGTAAATTTTAGCATTGATGAGGACTTCTTTTTGCCAGTCTCCTCCTTTTACTGATAACACATCTGAAGCCCAGAGTTGAAGTGACTTGCTCAAGGTCACATAACTAGTGAGTAGCAGAGGCAGAGAGCGGGCAGTCTCCTGACTTGTCTAGTGCTACATTGCCGATGGCATCTCTGAGTTAGCTGGAGATGTTCTTATAGAAGGAAATAGATACCAAAAAATCCTTCTCAGCCCACCCATGTAGTAAGATCGAATCATGTACAACAGACTGTTTAAAAAGAAAAAAGTGACAGGCTCAGGGATGTAATAGAAAGTATTCAGCACTGTGCCCTGTTCACTCCCATCCCTTCCCCTCATACATGTTCCATGACCTTTGGCTGCAAGGAAGCCCTTGCAGCCTGCATATTCTTCCTTGGGATGGATGTACTATTAGGGAACCTTTCAGGGCAGCCTGGACTGTTAGAGTCCCTATTCTTGGTTGCTTTTTCTGTGTGGGAAGTTGTAAAGGGTCTAGTCAGAGCTTAGTAGATGTCGCTGCAGAATACCTGCTCCAAAGGAGTGAGTCTTTGTTTAGGGCTCAGTGCACCAATGCACACGTGCATGTGCATGCACGCACGCACACACACACACACACACACACACACACACACACACACACACACCACTGTCCTATCCATATGAGCAAGACCAGTTTCCCACTAATCCCCCTCCTCTAATTGGTCTTGGCTCGGAGTCCGTGTGGTCTGGTCTGTTCACCAAGGCCAAATTAGCCCCCATTCATCCTACATTCCAAACCAAACCTCGAGTATCTCTTTTACATCCCTTCTGCTCAGGATGACATAATCATAAACAATCCTCTGTAAAATATTCCACAGGCTGACATCTGCTTTCCTTTCCTCATCTCCCAAAAGGAGGTGATCATAAACAGAACTTCCAGAAATTTCTCCAGCAGCTGTTCCCATATACCACTACTTCTCCCGTTCAGTCCTGAGGGTGTTTTCTACTGTCTGTTTATATTTGTGTTACCTAAGAAATAAATCCTCTTAATTTAAGAACAAATGAACAGTGTATGGTGGCAAATTTCTAGGCAGGATATAAATCTCACCAAATTGATCTTGTTCACTGAGAACTCACAAAAATGGCTTCCTCCTCAACCATTCTGCTTATACTCTAGAACCATTTGGTAACAGCCACTAACATTAAAGGATTTGTATTCTTTTTTTCCCCTCAAAGCACCCATATTGAAAACAGAAAGAATTCTCTGCTTTTGCTCAACAAAGGGAGTCTTTCTAAGGAAAGTGTTTTTTAAAAAAAATCCAGATAAAGGAAATCTTTTCTAATTATGAAAGGGATTTGGGATTCTGGAGATGTGGCTGCTAGCTGCGGCTCTACCACGCACACACCTCAAGCCAACAGGAAATGCTGCCCAGTGGGAGGCAATAATACAGGCTGTTCAGAGCGCAGCACCTCTGGTTCATCACATCTTGACTGCAGTGTTGCCTGTAGGGCAAGCTCATCAAGGGGTGGTAAAACCACTGATTCTGGACTCATACCGAGCTGGATCCCAATCCAGCTTCACCAGTCATTGTCTCTGTGAGGCAGTTATTGTTTTCCTGAAGATCAGATGGAGTTACCTACATTGCATTCTTCCTAGGGTCACAGGTAGGATTAACTGAGATGACTCAGGTAGCAGCACTGAAGACTGGTGAAGCAGGTCAGAGAGTTATCCTTGGAGACTAACAAAAGTCATCCATAGGTTATGGAGAGCGGAGCCAGAATGCCCTAGATGCATCAAATGGCCGGGCATGCCTCATCCACTAGGGCCAAAAAGTTCCTGGCTAAGTTTAAGAGTTACTCAATCAATTAGAGACTTAAAGGATCATTGAGCATTCTTTGTTTCTCTTGGCAAAATCATGATTTGCAAAATGCTATTTGGCAAGAGAAATGTTCCAAAGTTCATTCTTTCTTTCTTTCTCTCTTTCTTTTTTTTTTAGAAAATTATTTTAATTGCAAAAGTTGCATTACATGGACAACCTCTAGAGTTCCTTTCAGGTCATAGCATTCTGTGTCTGAGCATGGAGTATGTGGTAGAAGGAATGTGCTTGGGCATGTTCACGTTCACGTTCCAGCCGGCCCTAGAGTAACCCTGGGAGCCACCTCTTGTCACCTGTAACTTGGTCAAGGTTTGTCATCTCTCTGAAGCTCCTATTTTTTCATCTGTATGCATGGGTATAGTGGTATCTACCTTATAGTATGGTTGTAAGAATGAGGTGAGAACATTATATGTGCAAGTGCCTATGGTAGGTAATGAATAAATGAGAGCACCTCTACCCTTCCTCTCCAAAGTCACCCAGTAGGGTGAGCCAAGACTCTATGAACCTCCCAGAGAGCTCTTCCTTAGGGAACCAGAGCTATGGATGAGGCTTTGCCACTAGAGCATATTCTCTATGTGACCTATTACTTAAGCAGCCCCTTGAGATTCTGTCAGGAGGAAGAAGGATGAGAGAAGTCAGTGATAGAAACCTAGGGGCTGGAATTTTGGCACTGCTTAGCTGGCTCCTTTGAGGATGGCCCCCTACCCTATATCCATCCAGCCACCTACCCATTCAACAAATACTGATTGAGCGTCAGTTCTGTGTTAGCATTGCACCTGGGCCTGGCAGACAACAGTGAAGAATCAGTGACCCTGCCCTTAAGAGTTCATGGTCCTCTGGGAGAGACAGAGAAAGAGAAGCATACAGACGATTAACATACGGTCCCATGTCCTCAGAGCCGAGAGAGGGGAAGTACAAAACTCCAGTGCATGGCAAGAATGAGATGTGTGCTTTCTGAGAGTCTGCTAACGTGACGCTGCTTTAAATGTATTCAGTGAGGAGTAGGAAAAGCCCATTTTTAAACTGTTTTTTAAAAGAATAATATAATAATGGATGCCTGGGTAGCTCAGTGGGTGGAGCTGCTGACTTGATTTTGGCTCAGGTCAAGATCTCAGGGTCCTGGGATGGAGCCCCACTTCCGGCTCCATGCTCAGCGGGGAGCCTGCTTAAGATTCTTGCTTCCTCTCCCTCTGCCCTTCCCCCCTTCTCTCTCTCTCTCTCAAATAAGGAAAATCTTTTTAAAAAATAAAAATAAGTAAAAAATAATATATTAAACACTAATACATCTGTTATACCACTCGAGAAATAAAACACTACAGTGGGATGGGGGAATTGGGTAAAGGCGGTCAAAAGATACAGACTTCCAGTTATAAGATAAATAAATAAGAGAAATAAGATATAATGTACAGCATGATGACAGCAGTTAACAATAGGATATTATATATTTGAAAATCACTAAGAGGGTAGATCTTTAAAGTTCTCATCACAAGAAAAAATTATAACTACAGAAGGTGATGCATGTTAACTAAACTTACCGTGGTGATCATTTTATAATACATTACCTACGTCAAATTATGATGTTGTATACCTTAAACTAACACATTATCGTATGTCAATTATATCTCAATAAAACTGAGAAAAAAATCAGAAAACAACCTACTAGAAATACAGTTGAAACCTATGTATCCCTTCCTCCCCCATTCACATTTTTTACTTTTAATACATAGGTATGAATGCCATGTGATCCATGTGATATATGGAATTCTTTAGTGAAACAAACATTAATAAAAACTATGTTTAGGGACATTTACTTGACTAATTCACTTTTACTAGCTGAAAGCCAAAGCAGAGCAAACTTCTGAGAGATTTTGCAAAGCTTTTTATTTTTCATTTTTTTATAATTATTTCCCAAGCTTGCCTTTGGGTTTCTAAATCCTACGCATTTGGGGTGAGGGGCAGGATTGATAATTTTTAAAAATTTAGAAAACAGGATATAGGATAAATCACCCATTCACTGTAAATATTACTATACTTTATATTACTCACTTTCAGAATTTCTGCTGCCTTATCAGCTACTAGATCTACATACTATAAAAATGTTCAGCAGAAATAGGTCTGTGCTAAAAAGGACAGTTACTTATTTTTAAAAAATGTTCCATCCACGGGGCTCCTGGGTGGCTCAGTCAGTTAAACGTCTGCCTTCGGCTCAGGTCGTGATCCCAGAGTCCTGGGATCGAGCCCCGCATTAGGCGCCCTGCTCAATGGAGAGCCCGCATCTCCCTCTCGTCTGTCCCCTCCACCTGTTCATGTTCTCTCTCTCTCATTCATTTGCTCCCTCCCTCTCTCTCTCAAAAGAAATAAAATCTTAAAAATTAAATATTAAAAAAATTAAAAAATGAACGTGTTCCACTCAAAAGCATTGTTCACTACAGCAGACACACAACCAATTTCCATCTCCCCAGGTATGTAAGAGTTGAGTTCCCAGCACTGTGTTAGCAACTCATAGATGGGCATCCTGGAAGCTCTGGTTACGAGAGCACAGAAGGGGAGTCCTTACCTGGACATAAAGTTTAGGGACGTTTTTCCACCTGGCTGGGTGGAAATGTAAAGGATTGGTAGAAATGACCAGACCAACAGTTGGAGTTTGGAATGAGTGAGTATAGGCACTATTTCAGGCACTATTTCCCTTCTTCTGAGGGAAGAATTAGAAGGGGGAAAGAGCATGGCATATTTGATTTGGCCTTTAGGATTCCCAAGGCATAGAATTGGAGGGGGATTGGTAAAGTCCACACTAGAGGAGTCACACAACGCAGGAGAACTTCTGCTCAAATTTCCTACACTGCAGAATACATTAATGGAAATTAAATAGGGCATGCAAAAACGCCCAATGGATAGACTTGACAAATTAATGTAGAAATTGAATGCATTAAAATTCTCCTGCCTTATTTTCCCCTAATATTCCTGTACAATGCCCCAAATGCACCATATTCTTCATTTTTCTTCTTCTCCATTTATCTTGTTCATCATTTATTTAATAATGGAGCAAAACTATTAAACTAAAGAATAAATTAAGTGCACTACGTTGCATCTCCTAATGATTCTTGGAAGAATGGCACTCTTGTGTCCCATTTGACTGTGATAAGAAAAGGTATGTGACCTCAACTATAACATTAAATACAGCCCTGGAGAATTACGCTGCTGGAAGAGGTTGCATCTAAACAGGGATTCTAGGGGTGCCTGGGTGACTCAGTTGGTTAAGTATCTGCCTTCAGCTCAGGTCATGACCCCAGGGTCCTGAGATCCAGTCCCTCTGTCCCCATCCCGCTTGTGCACTTGTGTGTGCTCTCTCTCTCAAATAAAGAAATAAAATCTTAAAATAATAATAATAATAAACAGCGATTCTAGGTCAGATCGGCTAGAAGGGCAAATTTTTTTTTAAGATTTTATTTATTTATTTGACAGAGAGAGAGATCACAAGTAGGCAGAGAGGCAGGCAGAGAGAGAAGAGAAAGCAGACTCCCTGCTGAGCAGAGAGCCCAATGCGGGACTCGATCCCAGGACCCTGAGATCATGACCTGAGCCGAAGGCAGAGGCTTAATCCACTGAGCCACACTCCCATGGAACGTGCCCAAGAAGGGCAAAATTTTTCAAGTGAGTGTTGGGGTCCTCCACTTGGAACATTGGCCCTACAGCATGCCTGGATGGGGTGGGGTTGGGGAGGGTGGAGAGGGAACTGGAAAGGAGCAAAGGGGGGTCCCAGAGAGCTCAGAGCCAGGCACCCTTCCTGGGACAGAAGAGCAAAGACCAACCACAGGAAAAAGGATTCAGTCCAGTTTTAGACCTGCCACTCGAGTTCTGAACAGAAACTGGATCCCCAAGCATGTGGACAGGCAGCAGCAGGAAGCTAGGCGCCTGTTGAAAAATCATGACGGGGATGAGCCAGGTAACTCAACTATCCAAAAGGAAGCCAAGGAAACAGGAACTGGAAATATCTCCTAGAGAGAGTGGGTCTCTCTGGCAGTCCCCGGAGGTAGCTGGGGGACAAAAGACAGCAGAGCAGAAGCACATGGATTATTCAAGAGACCCGGGAGAAAAGGGCTCAGCCCGGTACGGCCTCTAATGGTATCACAAGCGTGCTGACCCATCCCCACTTCCCGGACCTTTGTAATGGCAGAAGCCACATGGTCTATACACAGGGGAGAGGGTAAACTGTCCCCCCCAGTGCTTGAAAATAAACTTTCCCTCTGAGATGTAAACACATTGCATTGACTCTTCAGAGATATGCAGCTCAGAGAGACAAGATAGTTCTGAGGCCAGCAAGACTTGACCGGGTGAGGGCTTTAAGAGGTCGAAACACAAGTTAATACAATGCAAAGAGTAGAGGCAGTTCTTGCCTCTCCCGTGTGTGTTACACCAACTCTACTTTTACAGATACAAAGACACTCGAACCCTCATCTCCCATGGAACGTGACCTTTCCGAGCTCAGCGGGCCAGTGGACACCTGGAGCTGCCACAAGGTGGCACTGCCCGCCACCCAATAATTTAGTTCCTCCATGTCAACCCGGTTCCTCTGAAGATGGCTGAAATCACAAACATATTGGGTTGCCTTTTTCCTTATTACCCTACAAAATGAGGCAAAATCAGAACTTGCCATAAAGGAGAGAATATGCTGGCAAGAAGGCTCAAGTATTTAGTCCCCTTTGTAGTTACATTTCCTCTGTAAAATAATAGATGATCATTCTAATTGATAATTTTCCATCTCTTGTAAAGTTTCAGTAGAATAAGACACCATGTCTAACCATAACTAACTGACAAGATCACATGCAGTCACCTGCAAGGTCAGACTCTGGATCAGGGGAAGCCCATCAGGTAACCATTCCTCTGTCTCTTGGCAGATTTCTGGCTTTTCCTGTTTACACCGCTCTGTTTTAAAATCACTGTGTGCTTTTCCATTTGAGGTGTTTTCAAAGATTTTAAAACCATGTAGATGTACAGAGCACAGTATTTTGAGACACTTTGTGTCCCCCCCCGCCCCCACCATAAGGGAACAGGCGGACAGGAACATGGCTGTCAACTCAGTGGGGACCGAGGGATTAACTAGGACATGTGTGGGCAATGAACCCAAGGGAGTAGGAGTCAAAAGTCAGCATCCGAAAGATCCGAAGCAAACACCAAAGTCAAAGAAAGGAAGAGGATCACAAGCTGAAGACAATTCGGGAATGGGGCAGAGATGAGTATGAAGAGGAAGGTTTTGGGGAGCTGATGAAGAGGCTCTGAGTTAATATTCCATTAACACAGGAGGATTTTTGCACCTTACCTTGGGGAGTTGGCAGGTGTTTGGAGTATGTAACAAGCTGGCTGAAAGCTCTCGGGGCAAGACAGACTATTAAATTCCTGATTGACCACGTTCTCATTGGTTGATTCGGGGGAGAGGAATACTCTGCCAAAGCTGGCCACTCAGAGTCTCTGTTATGGGGCTAGGTTGAGGTCAGACACTGGCAGATGCCTGATCCTCTACTCCTGGGGGCCTGGAGGGGCCAGCTGACTTTAATGTTCCCTAAGTAGGTAGCTGCGTGTCCTTCTCTGGTTTCCAGCTGAGTAAAAGGATCGGCTGCCAGTAGCAGCCAGGAGCAGGTCAGAGTTGAAAGGCTGAACTGAGAAACAATAAAGGGAGAATTCGTAGCAGCTGTCGCTTCAGGTCACATAACCCACTCCCTCCCTCCTCCTTGCCTTACAGCGCTATCACCTCTTCTCTTGGGGAAATGCTGTTCCTTGATTCTCCGGGCTTTGTGGGGACGGCCAACCCCAGGCCTTTGCTGAACACCCCACTGTCCACAAGGGTGTGCCTGACCAAGAATATGCCCATCTCAGTACTCACCGCCTGGCCGAATGTTTGGCCCGAGGAGTAGGCATTTTATTCAAGGCAGACCAGATCCCTCTGAAGAATTTGTTGGAGTTCAGGGAAGATCTTTTTTATCCTTAGAAGGAAAGCTGTAAGAATGTGACCCCAGAATGGCTGACAATCCCATCCCCCACTGGATGGGGACCTGGCCACGGTTCCCCTTCAATGAAGGGCTTGCCCCAGCTGTGGGGAGTGTTGTTGGACATCTTTGGGGACATCTGGGGACATCTTTGGCTGTGAGCCTTCAGGAATCGCCTCAGCTACAGAGAACCTCTTTGCTCAAGGTCATGCCGCTCTCTGCACGTTCCACCTCCAAAGACAGTGACCCCAGGAGTTGGGCCATCTCCATCCGATGTGGGACAATTCTGACAGGCCATTCGAACCCCACTGTGGAGTCAGCCGCTGCCGGCACAGGGTCCGCACCACAGCCTGGTTTTTCCCTCTGGCCCTGCTTCCTGTTTTTCCCTTCCCTATGTATTAATCTTGGGAGTACACCTTAATAAACATTCCGGGCGTTAAACTCCCTGTCAGGGTCTTGTCTCCAGCTGCATCACTCATGACGTTGAGGAACTTGAAAAAATAAATTCGACATACAAAGAGAATCTGAATTAGGGAGAGAGAATAGAGAACGGGCTGGAGGCGATCGCTCAGGGGCCAGAGCCAATGCTGACATCCCGCGCTTTGACTGTGTGAGTCTATTAATCCACATTTGAGATGTTTTGTTTTAAAGCTGATCTGAGCTGACTTCCAATATTTTGGAGCAGAAACAGTCCCCACTAATAAAAGATCAGCTGAACTAACTGCATGGGTTGTTTTTTTTTAATATTGGTGAAAAATAGATGATTTGTGGAGGGTACTTACATGATATTGTATAAGTTACTCAACCTCTCTGGGCTTTGGTTTCTTCATCTGTAAAATGGATATGGTGGCCTATTTCATGGAACTGTTGTGAGGATTAAATGAGTTAGTATGTGTAGATCACTTAGAACAATGCAGGCACATAGATTATCATAAAGTGATGCAAAGAGAAGCCTTTCTCTTCCTTCACTTAAAATCAATGGTACCAGGTCCATGCCAATCCTGAACCAGTGACTCATGTAGATTCCATTTGTGGCTTTGTATGCTGTTGATACCGTGGCACAAGACAATGGAGATTATTTATTACTGTACATCTGGGGTTGCAAACTCCAAAGGCTATTAAGTGCGAGCCAGTAGCCCAAAAGAAGAAAGCCAGAAGAAGCTGGAATCATTAAAACTTATAAATACAGGGACGTCCGGGTGGCTCAGTGGGTTAAGCATCTGCCTTCAGCTCAAGTGATGATCCCAGAGTTCTGGAGTTGAGTCCCACACGGCGCTCCTTGCTCAGTGGGGAGCCTGCTTCTCCCTCTGCCTGCTGTTTCCCCTGCTTGTGCTCACTCTCTCTCTGACAAATAAGTAAATAAAATGTTTTTTAAAAAATGAAAGAAAAAAACTTTAAAAATGTAGAAAAGGCAGCATTTAACCCCTCAGAACTTTGCTGGTGCTGGTATCTCTGAGAAGGCATGATTAAGCCGGTTCTGCAGATGTTGGAAAACCTGCCAAAGGGATTCCACTGCTGCCAGAGGAGCGCCCTGCTTCTGCAGCAGCGAGGCTTTCTCGTGCAGGAGGGACAAGCGG
The DNA here is from genome assembly GCA_002007465.1 of Ailurus styani. NCBI lineage: Eukaryota > Metazoa > Chordata > Mammalia > Carnivora > Ailuridae > Ailurus > Ailurus styani. The sequence goes on along the minus strand of LNAC01000002.1, from coordinate 13,747,886 downwards.
AGGGTGAGTCACGTTTTTTCTTCCAGCCCGGTTGTCTCCCTCTAGTTCCCCTGGAGGCAGAGCCCAGTAAGTAGCAAGCCAGCTGGCAAAGCCCAGATCGGTTTGCAAATCCCAATGTCAGCTTCACAAGGCTGATCTAGGTCATTTGGAGCTGAAAGACTCTAACTGGCACAAATGTCAAGCTCTCATGTATGATCCCAGGGGATGCTCATGCTTTGAAGTGCTTACAAATCACTGGGAATCTGAGATGAGACTGGAAAAGCAAGCAGGGATGATGGAGGGCCATGGTAAGAAGTTTGAACTTACTCCCAGGGACAACAGAGAACCACTAAAGAGTCTAAGCACAGGAGACAACATACTGGATAATTTTTCCTGATGGCTAAGCTTATCCATTGTGAATTGATTCTCTTTTTTTTAAGATTTTTTTATTTATTTGAGAGAGAGAGAGCAGGGGGGAGGGGGAGGGACAGAAAGAGAGGGAAAGAGAGTCCCAAGAGGACTCTGTGCCGAGCCTGATGTAGGGCTCCATCCCGTGACCCGTGAGATCATGACCTGTGCCAAAACCAAGAGTCAGACACCCAACCAGCTGAGCCAGCTTGGTGCTCCCATTGTGAATTGCTTCTTACGGGCATTAGAAAGAAAACCACAGATCCAATATGGAGTCACTTGTGTTAGGCCATGTCACCAAACCAGGGCTTACTACCTAACCTAATGGCCCTTTTAACCTCCCCCAGAAATGTGGTCTTAACTGGCCAGTCAGGAATTTTCTGGTCATCACCAGTAAAGTAACATGGACCCTCTCCATCCCCCAAAGGAAGATGAGGTAATTCACCTAAGAAGACCCTTTGTCCCCCAAGGAAAGTGACCTCCTCAAAATAACCTGTTTAAGACTTCCTTATCCTGTCTTTAAAAACCTATCCCTTTCCCTCTACTTACTAGATGGGATGCTGCCGGATTCACGAATCCCTTAATAAAGCCAATCGGATCTTCAAGTTTACTCAGTTGAATTTTGTTTTTAACACTAGTTTTGCTCACTTGATTTCCAGTCTTGGACATTTCCCTTAAGCCACTCTAGAACTATTATCCCTACCTGAGTTAATGGCTCCCTTCAATGGGCGCTTGGAGCTTGCTATATATGCCTTTTGTCATTGTTGCTATTGTTTAAATGTCTGTTTCTCCCACTAGATTGTTAATGCCTCCACAGGAATTGTGTTTTATTGATTTTTGTGTGCCTGCAGTCTAACATAATAAGTGTTCCTTAAAGGTTTAATGGAAGGATGAACCGGCAGGAAGGCAAGAAGAAATAAAAATATAAATGTACTTGGAAACCTACACCTCCTAGATGCATAATGATTTCTCATGTGACAAAGAAATATTTTTAAACTGCAGACCACAATTATACATTTGATAATGTAGAATTAGCAGCTTAATGGTAGAAGAGGTAAGTGAACCCTGTTTTTAATTATACATGGACATTTCCTAATATCTGTGCAATAAATTACTCAGATGGTGGCAACTCTAGAACATAAACGTAGATTTTCTTAAATGACAAAAATACATAATAATTATGGGAAACTGCCAAAGTCACACTTAAATCAGCTCCTTGAAAGATATGTCCACCAGCGACACTCCAGGGCCCACACAGAAATAATTTGGGGTTGCATATTAAAACTAAATTGCTCCACTTGTTCACTCCCTCAACTCATTCCTTCTGACTCTTCTTACCTATGAAGGCTCAATGTCGGCCTCCTCAGTCTGCCAGAAGTGTTGATTTTTCTAGCCTTCCACCTTGACGCCTTCCTTTCTTCCATTACTTCCTCATAACTCAGTCATTATTTGTTTAAAGATTTTATTTACTTATTTTAGAGAGAGAAAGAGTACAAGCAGGGTCAGAGGGGGAGGGAGAGGGAGAAGCAGACTCCCTACTGAGTAGGGAGCCTCTCACGGGCCTCGATCCCAGGACTCTGTGATCACGACTAAGTCGAAGGCAAACACTTAACCAATTGAGCCACCCAGGTGCCCCCCAGCTCAGACATTCTTAACACCCTCCTGACCTGACCCTAGCGCCTCCCTTTCCCCTGCTTCCCCCCAGATTGGCCCAGGCTCTGGGTGGCACCTGAGCAGGTAACGTGGCTAGTAGGTTGAGGTGTCACAGTGATAAGAGCATAGCTTTGGAGTTAAGTGGACTCATGTCAAATCCTGCCCCTACCACTTTCTTAGCTCTGTGATTTTTGGGAAATTTATTCAACGTTACTCGTTTTCGGTATTTTCTTCCCTAAAGTGGCAACAATGTCTACCTTATTGGGTGGTTAGGAAAACTAAAATATATGCTATACGTAAAGTGCCAAGCACAGTGCCTGCTGTCTTAGGTGGGAAACTGGAAACTGGCCCTGAGGGGGAGATGTGCGTGCAGTGGTTTTATTAAGGAATGCCCTTGGGATCAATATGGGGGAGGGAAGAAAGGAGGAGTGGGCAAAGAAGAAAACTGAACTAGAGTATGGTCACAGTAAGCCCTGAGGCTGGGAAAGTCCTTCAGAGTGGCCCTGCTTTGCACCCCTTCAGCCAGTTGACGTCCCCTGGGGACGTTATGTGACCTCCATTGAGGCGATTGTCCTCTGCGGAAACCAGTTCCCAGAGGCTGAAAGCTGACAACTGCCAGCAACACTCCCAGCAGTTGAGGGAATGAGGCTCAGGTCTGAGTCGGGGATCAGGGCAGCGCAGCAGAGACACTGACGAAGGGTGCTGCCGTGGAATACAGAAATGTCTTCCGGCTTTGTCTCTGGTTCCTGGCATGGAGCTCTAAAAGTTCTCGGCATTCCCTGAGTGATAAGATGTCTTTTATCATTCCTAACAAGCCCTTTGATCGCACCTGAGGTTATGCTGACAAGGTGACTTAGGGTGGGACCCCTAGGTCAACTCGATGGGGCTGGTCACCAGAAAGACCAAGTGATTTGAAAATTGCAAGTTTGAGCCCCACCCACCAACCCCCTGGGAAGAAGCTGGGGGTAGAGATTGAGCTCTATACAGACTTTTGAATGAGGTTGGTGACTATGTTGAAGTGCTGGGAGAGTGGCATGTCTGCAGTGGTTGTAGAAGCTCTGGGGCCCCCCACCCCTCACCCCATACGCATCTTTTGCCCACGCATCTCTGCCATTGGCTGTTGTAACAAAGTTGAAACCCTTATAATAAACCAGTAATCATAGATAAAGTACGTTCCTGAGTTCTGTGAGCCATTCTGGTAAATTATGGAGCCTGAGGAGGGGATCATGGGAATCTCTGATTTATAGCCCGTTGGTCAGATTTATGGGTCGCCCTCCATTGGCAACTGGTTACTGCAATGGGAACGATCTTGTGGGACTGAGTCCTTACGAGGAGTGGTCTGCACTGACTCTGAGCGGTCAGTGTCAGAACTGAAGCGAACTGTAGGACACCCGGTTGGAGTTGGAGAACCGACTGTCAGAAAAGCACACCAGGTAAATACTTGATAAATGTAGTTGTTCTAGAAGTCGAAAGAAAAATAAAAACAGTACTAACACAAGGTGGACATTCAGTAAATATTTCCTGAATGAGAGAAGGAGTGCTCACCCTTTGCCCCAAAATCTTTTTTTAAAAATATTTTATTTATTTATTTGACAGAGAGATCACAAGTAGGCAGAGGCAGGCAGAAAGAGAGGGGGAAGTAGGCTCCCTGCTGAGCAGAGAGCCTGATATGGGCCTCCATCCCAGGACCCTGAGATCATGACCTGAGCCGAAGGCAGAGGCTTAAGCCACTGAGCCACCCAGGCGCCCCCCAAAATCTTGACTACAGTTGTTGGTTGGTGCATCTGGTTTCGATCTACCTTTAACTATACCTGAGTAGGATTCTTTAACTCAACAGCTTTATGAGAATAGCAAAAGGATTAAAACGGAACCCTCAAAATGCAATAAGAGCTATATTCTGGCACAGTCTTATGGATATGGAGCTAACTTTATTTATTTTTATTATTTTTTAAAGATTTTATTTATTTATTTGACACAGAGAGAGAGATTAGAAGTAGGCAGAGAGGCAGGCAGAGAGAGAGGAGGAAGCAGGCTCCCTGCAGAGCAGAGAGCCTGATTCGGGCCTCGATCTCAGGACCCTGAGATCATGACCTGAGCCGAAGGCAGAGGCTTAACCCACTGAGCCACCCAGGCGCCCTGGAGCTAACTTTAAAGTGTGTGTGTGTTGTCGGAACTATAAATAACCCCACTCAGGAAGGCATTGGTGGGATGGTTAGGTTGGGCGGGGGGAAGGGAGATGTCAAACAAGCCAAGGATCATGATTAACTCGACTCTACACTTGAGGTGCATGGGCCATGAAAGGAAAACTTCTTGGTCCCTACACAGTGCGGATCCTCTTTTCTCTTGTAACCAAGTTGAACACCATCTACTCACCCCCCCAGGCCTCCCTCTCTCCCTGTCGGCTTCTGAACAACCAACTCCAGCAACAAGGGTTTTGTGCACACAGAACGAGATTCTCAGTTTCTGCCTGTGATTTCTTAGAGCTCACCCTTCAAGGGCATTGTCACACTGGACAGATTTCTAGGGATCTGCATGGCTCCTGGTGTCTTCCTGCAAATGCCAGCTGCGGCTGCTATTGTGTAAAAGGCACACCCCTCTCTTGCTTGCCTCTGAGCTCTGCTTCCGTGTTGGGCTGCAGGGACGCTGCAGGATTTGACAACCACCCTGTCCTTTGGCCAGGAGGGGAGAGCTCCCTGACGGCACACAGCCTGCAAATGCCCCCATTTGGCCTAGACTAAAACAGTTCCTAGGATCCATTCAGTAGGTAACTAACAAGAAGATATGGGAAATGCAGCCCGGAGCAAGGACCTGGCTGGGGTTGTGTGTGATGGATAAGCGGCAGGTCATGCCTGCATTTTTGTGTCTTCCTTCAGCATCACTGTGGGACTTGAAACTAGGAACAGAGACTGAGAATATTACCGATAGACTCATGTTGGAGTGACTCACTGAGCATATCAGAAAGCCTGGGGACACTCAGACTCCATGTTCGTGAGAAATCACAGATTGAAAGACTGCCCATGTTATCCAAGCTGAATAAAACTCTCATGTATTCAGGAAAGGATCAGTATCCCAAGTGAAGGACAAAGACTTAGCTAATTGGAGGTGCTAGGGATAGGGTCTATAATGTCCGGAAGATAAATTTTAATATAAAATTATCAGGAATAGAAAATAGTGATTTCATATTCGCATAGTGTAAAAGCATGCTATATTTTTATCCATCTTTTTATTAATTTTTTTTTTACTTTAGAGATTGAGAGGGAGTGGTGGAGGGGAGGAGCAGAGGGAGAGGGACAAGCGACTCCCTGCTGAGCACAGAGCCGATGCAGAGCTTCTGTCCCACCACCCTGAGATCAGGACCTAAACTGAAATCAAGAGTCCAACACTCAACCAGTTGAGCCACCCAGGCACCCCTGTTTTTTTTTTTTTCATCTTAAATCTCCTATCTAAAATTTAAAAATTAAAATATGAGCGCACTTTCCCTCTAGCTGACATTCCAAAAAACAAAAAAACAAAAAACCACTCTCCGAAAGAGCTGTCTGCAGGTTGCCTCATTCCTTGCCTGCTATTGTCTAGTATCCACTCCAATCACGTTTCACTTTCACCACTAGGATGAGTCAAAGGCACCAATGACCTCTTCCCGGAAATGCTTTCCTAGTTTGGTTTCCAGGGTCCTGAACTCACTTGGTTTTGCTTTTGTCTCCCTGGCTTTCACCCTAGTCTCTTGCTGGTCCCATCCTTTCTTCTCAACATCTTACTGTTATGGTGTCCTAGGGCTCCATCTGTCTCTTCTCCATCCCTTGGTTGTCCCATCTGATCTTGTGTTTTTTATTTGCCCTGTGACTCAATTGTATACCTTCAGCCAGCCTCTCCCTCAACTCTGGACTTCTCTGTCCAGAGAACTGACCCGACTGCCTTCTCTGTCCCTGCTTGTATGTCTGATAGATGTCATTGTTCTGTTCTCCCATTCCAACCCATCTCCACCACCAAACTCAGTCCATCCCTGGTCTTCCCCATCTCAAATGATGATAATTCCATTATTCCAAGTCGTTTAGGCCTCAAAGCTTGTAGTCATCTTTGACTCTCCTTTCTTTCATGCCCTACATCTAATCTACCAGGAAATCCTGTTGTATCTACTTTCAAAATATATCCAGAATCTGATTGCTTCTTCCTAGTTTCATTCCTAACTCCGTGGTCACTGTAATTTCCTCCCTTAGTTGTTGCTATTGGCTCCTAACTGGTCATGTCACTCCTTTGCTCAAAATCTTTTAGTGGCTGCCTATTTCTCTCTGAATAAAGGCCAAAATACTTTCAGTGACCTACCAAGCATTACAGGATCTTGCCCAGTTACTACCGATGTCACCTTTTATTTTTCTCCCTCTCACTCATTCTATTCCAATTTTTTTTTTTTTACTGCTCCTAGAACACAGCAAGCATGTCTCTACCTCAGGGCTTTGCACTGGCATTCCTTCTGCCTGGAATGTTCTTCCCCACATGTCTGCATGGCTCACCCCCTCAACATTTTTGAGTCTCTTCAAATGGCATCTTCTCCATGAGGCCTTCCTTGAGAACCCAATTTAAAACTGTGATATCACACTCCTACTCTCCCCAGCATTCCCAATCCCCCTACCCTCGTACTCCTTACCACATTCTAACACACTCAATACTGTAAATTATTTGCTGTATATTGTTTGCCATATTTTGTTCACTGAGTACCAGCACCTACAGCAGGATTGGTAAATACTAGGATTTAATCAGTATTATTGAATGAATTAGTTATACTAGTTATACAATTATACTTAATTATTAAATTTCAATACAATCATTTTTACAGAACCAATAATTCCATTATGTTTATGGCATAGTTTAAAATTACACACTGTCATTAACAACTACTAATTATTTTCGTTAATTCTGTGTCACTTCGCTGAAAATCATATAATCCTCTTCTGCAGATTCCCAAGTACCTGTCCTTTCTAAGCGTGCACAAGGGACACTCCCTATCTGTACCCAAACATGGTCTGTATTCTAAATCATAATAACCAGCCTTTGTGGCTCAAACACTGGAACAATATGGCCACACACAGGGTTGTGGGATCAGGTTGCCATGGTAACCTCTATTCCCATCTTCTCTGAGTTTAATTGTTCAACGCTAAAATCGCACATTCTCCAGTTCAGCATGCTTCGACTGTGCCAGGCCTTAGCTGGCAGGAAATTAAATGACAGTGTTATTATTCACCATAATTACTTGCTAATGATCACTTATATTTAGAAATAGGAGAAAATACAGAAAAAGAATATTTAGGAGAGCTTTTCAATCCACCTAAGGCTGTTGAAATATTCGTACTAGCTTTGCACATTGTGGGGATGTGATCTTTACGTTCCTGGTCCCCAACACGCACCATTCTGCGCCATGCTACGTACCTCTACCTTTCAGTTTATTGTGTTCCTATGTAAGATAACCAGGCTTGCTTCCTTGGTCTCCAGTTCTCCGAGAGACTCAAACAAAGAAAAAAGTTGTTGAAGAATGTATGATTGATACAGTTTAAGCTGTGGATAGTAAAGAACTAGTTAGTAGGAGGAAAATGGGCCTAACAAAAAATTTCTTCCATTTCTTGATTATTCGGAAAAAGTAAGATGATCGTCATTTAAAAAATAATAAATCTGTAGTAGGTTAGGCAGTGAAAATCAATGGCAACTTTTTTTATATAATCTTTTCCATTTTCAAAAACATAACTGTCATCTTTCTAACTAAGTACATTTCCTTAATAATGGAATGAAATTATCTAATTTTCTAGTTTTATCTGTACTTTTTAAATCAAAGAGGGCTACTGGCACCACGCTTAAGCCATAATCCCAAGCCTTAACAGTTCCTGGAAGCCAGCATCAAGCCATGACAGTGGGCCCGGAAGGGGGGGAATGCAGTGCTGAAGGTATTTATCTACGACGTGGCATCACCAGTGAGTGGATACAGGTGTGGAGAGGAGCAAATAGGTTGCTTGTCAGATTTCTGACACGACCAAGTGGGTAGAATTGTGGCTTGGCACTGCCAGCCACTGAGTGAAGGCTTCTAACCCAGGAAGGCTTTTGCAAGAAGATGGAGGGAGATCCCATTAGGGGCACGTGGGCCGCTGGGTGAATACGGTTGGTGGTCATTGGCATGAGCCAGACCGATGAGAGGCTTGGACTGGAACTGTAGATGGAGAGTGAGCTAGGCAGGCCACAGAGGCCGATCCAGTTTCCAGAACTTGTGAAAATGATGACTGGGACCCAACAAATGCTACTTTTTACTCTATTTTGTTTCCAAAGAAACCCTGCAAAGGATATACACCTATTGAGGTTACACGGACATGCAAGGGGACACAAGCAGACTCCCTGCTGAGCGGAGCTGGACACAGGGCTTGATCCCGAGACCCTGAGATTATGACCTGAGCTGAAACCAAGAGCCAGATGCTTAACTGACGGGGCCACCCAGGCACCCCAAATTAGGTCTTTTTTAATATAGATGATTTGCATTTGAACATCAGAGAAAAAGTGTAGGACATCGAAACCATCAACATGTCGGTTTAAAAGAGTAAGCTCTTCACACTGTTGCATTTTAGAATCACATTGGAAGCTTTGCAGAAAATATTGATGCCCAGGCCAATTACAGCAGAACCTGTGAGGGTGAGCAGCACCTGGCGGGTTCAGTGGGAGGAATGTGTGACGCTTGATCTTGGGGCATGAGTTCGAGCTCAGGTGTTGAGATTATTTAAATAAATAAAACTAAAAAAGAAAAAAAAAAGAAGGATCTCTTGGGATGGAAGCCCAAGCTTGGGTATTTATTAAAGCTGCACAGGAGATTCTAGATGTAGCCAGGAGTGAAAACATCTGGATTAAGCTGCATAACAGGATTGCGTCCAAAAAGATCATTCCATTGCCTTTTCTCCTTCCTGTTCCTTTACAGATCAAGTCACCTTGACACAATTCCAAAGCATTCTATTCCATTCTTTCTATCCGCCTGTAATTATTTATGTATGTATTTGTGTGGCTTTTCCATTAATGTCTGTCTCCTCCACTAGTCAGTGAGCTGGGTGATGACAGGGACCCTCATAGCTTTATGCACTTCACTGAGCTCCCAGCACTGGCCTGGCAGAATGCAGTTGGTCAATAAATATCTGTTGAATGAATAAAACAGTATCGAAACGTTTATAGATTAGATGGCGGGTATGTTTCACACTGGGAAATAAATTTGGTCTCTTCTCTCACAAGGTGGGTCAGACTGACCTGAAGGGAGACACGGAGCCAAAGGGAGCCACAATCAGGCAAAAGGCTGAAGCTGGAAAAAGCAGAGGGATGGAATACACATTCACGAGAGGTCTGCTAGGAAGCCAAGAAGGACCTAAATAAAGCTTCAAATCCTAGAGACAAGAATGAGAACTGAAGTCTGAGGTTTGCAAAATGACACAGGAAGCAAGTTCAGAGGGAGACATGAAGAGTTCCCATCCCCAGGGCTAAGAGGGCTTTTACTGATGCCCAAGGGCAAGTTCTTGAGAATTAAGGGCACCTATGCTGTCCAGAGAAACTCCAAAAATGCTCTGCAAACCCTGAAATCCTATGACCTTATTTAAAGGTCAAAAAATTGGAACCACTGTGAGAAAGTGCAACCTTTCATTTCATGAATAGAAACCCCAAATTAGGGCGCCTGGGTGGCTCAGTGGGTTAAAGCCTCTACCTTCGGCTCAGGTCATGATCTCAGGGTCCTGGGATCGAGCCCCACATCGGGCTCCCTGCTCGGCAGGGAGCCTGCTTCCTCCTCTCTCTCTGCCTCTCTGCCTACTTGTGATCTCTCTCTCTGTCAAATAAATAAGTAAAATCTTAAAAAAAAAAAAAGAAACCCCAAATTAGTGAACTGATGTTATGTTTGTACCCCGTGCTTCAAGAATCTACATAACGAAGGGGAAAGAGGGCTTGAAATTTATAATAAATATAATGCCTTATTTAAAGCATATCTTAAGTTTATAATAGCTTCCAAAAATACAGCGTGGAAATCCAAGTGTGTTATGTAACCTTCGATTCTAAAATGACTCAGACATGTGATTGATTTTAGTATTTAAAATAGTCAGTGGTTTAACATTTCAAAGGTTGATTCTAAACACATTCACGTATGGCTGCAGATATTGTCTATCTAGATATAAAAACAGAACTCACTAGAGATTGCCAAGGACACATGAAGAACATCCCACAGTCTGTAAATTAAGGGACAGTTTGTTTTTCTCTTCCTATAGCCATTTACTTTCTCATTTAAGATGTCCATTTGACGGGGGTCATTTGGTATAAAACCTTGTAAGTAAAGGAAGAAATTAGCAAAGATATTTGAAATAAAGCTTTTGCAACTGTCTGAAAGGGGACAAAAGTATAGAGACCCATTTTTGTGTAAACAACTAGAGGTGAGAATTCTAGGTGAATTTTGAAAGGTAATAAGTAGTATCATTTTCTGTTCATTGTATAAACTGTATTTTTAGTCATGGAATTGAAGCAGTGACAGGATTTTAGAATTTCCAACTGGCTCCAGAAAAATTGTTTCCAAAAGGAAAGATTTTCTCAGTAAGTGTGAATTCTCTTTTCACAAAATGATTTGAAATCAAGATTGGGAATCAATGAAGCAAACCAAAAAGGATACCCAGGGCAAGTCCTTTAATCAATAGAAAGGCAACTACACAAAGGATAGGCAATGTTTTTGGTCCCTTGAAATACCTTCAGTAGTATACAGTACACCCAGGCAGGGAAGCATTTCCCCTTATACCGCAGATTTCCTCTCACAGAAAAGCTTTCGTACTGAAGTAAGTGAAACACTGGAGCGTGTCTTTCTCCCACGGGAGTCCCCAGTCTGTGTGGAAACATGGCCACTGTTTGTTGTCCCCCCAGCATGAGGATGTCACTTGAGCCTCTGCTGTGCAGGCTGCCTCTGGTACTTCTTTCTGAGCCTGTTTCTTTGCTGCCGTCTGAGGCTTTCCCGAGACAGGAACATCCATATTCCACCTGCTTGTTGCCTGCTCTGCCACTTTGCCTCATTTTGCCCATCCATGGCTTCATGGTGTGACCCCGCTCCCATCCGGCTTCCTGAGTAGCTCCGTCAGCCTCCCGGCCATGCCAGAGCCCACAGGAATTGGCAGAAGACAATCACCACCAGCAAAGCCTGAGATTCAGATGCTCTGCACAAACCTCTAGGTAATACCCATCATCATCTGGTCCTAAGCTAGACACGACTGAAGAATAACTGAGTAACACAGATGCTGCTGTTACTGAGAGTGACAGAGGAGGAAGCAAGACAGAAGTCCCAAGCAGACACCTTAGTAATAATTTATCTGCTGTCTGATTATTCTTATGAAAGAGAAAAGTAGTTCCTTGGTGTGAAAGGGGATATCTGAACTTAGACACTGTTGGGAGTCTTGGGTCTCCCCTAGACCAGCTATGTGATCTTGGGTAGTTGTAATTTATTCATCTATCGTGAAGTTCAGCATTGCTAAGAGAATTCAATGAGGCCCCTAGAACTGAGACGGGAGGTGCTCATGTCCCTCTAGACCATCTCTTGGTGGCTTTGTGAGAAGCAGCTCCAATTCCATCTTCCCTAAGGCCTTCCGCTCGTCAGCCCTCTCCTAGCTCCAATTTTCATTACCAGACTTAGTACCTAAGTATTCATGATACTTTATGTGTATCATGATACTTTATATGATACTTTATATAATACCTAAGAAGTATTCATGAGCTAACTCAACACAAACTTAGGGTTCCTGTTATGTTCTGGACTAAGCAAAATGGGTACATTCCCTGTACTCACGGAATTTACAAGTCAAATTAGAGAAACAGACATTAATAAAAAATGATACTGATGAATAAGTCACAAACTTGGGAAAGTACTATGAAAAAGAATTGCCATTGGAGAGAATACCAGGGAGACCAAGGTTTCATGGAAGGATTTCTCCAGGAAATGATCGCCAGGCAGGGCACTGCAGGACGAGAAGGAATTAGGTAGATGAAGGGGCACCTGAGGAGGAGTTGGCACAGAGTGTGGCATGAAGAACTGAAAGAAGCCAAGAGAGTTGGTTGGCTTGGAGATCATGTTTGGGATTTGGGGGTCTATCCAGAGGACAATGTGGAATCACTAAAGGGTTATAAGAAGGCTGGTAGCAAAACCAGATCTGCATTTTGAAAGACACGCTGGGTGCTGTGTATTGGACAGATGAAAGAGTAGGAAGTGGAGAGACTAGTCTGGAGGCTATTGCCATGATCTGGGTAAGAACTGATAATAGCCTGGCCTGAAGTGGTGACAACCACACACAGGGCTGGATACTGGGGTGAACACTACACGCCGTGTCTGTCCCTTTGTGGAGCTCATGGGGAAGACATTAAACTAGTAATTACAGTGGGAGTGAGTACAATAGGGGGTAGAGAGTTCTATAAGCGCACAGAGCAGAGGTTCTAGAATACTCTGCTGATACTCCATCCCCTGCTGGGCCTGGAGGCTGGCTTAAAGACAGCTCTTCCAAGGACAGAGCTTATCCTTGAATCCCAGGTTGGTGGCTCATTGATAAAGGAGCTAGTTGTGGACTCATGCCTGGATTTTGACTCTCTTTGGATTACCTTTTTGAAAAAATGTACACCTGCTAAGCATCAAACTGGTTCCAATCCCTGTACCTTGGTTCTCTCCTTGCCAAGCCCAGGTCTAGACTAGAACCCACAGAACACCTAAGCTTGCCAGTTAGGACCTCCACTATCAGTAAGTGTGACCGGATCAGTATCCCCAGTGCCTGACCCACCCCAGTGTGCGATCCTGTGTGAAATGCTAAACCTTCTCCTGGTTAGACCCCTACCAAGTCCCACCGGTTCCCAAAATAAAGGAGCAGCTCTCCTCTAGCTATTCCTGATGAATAGCTTGACTATTAAAAGCCCTTAGTTCCATTAAACACACACACACACACACACACACACACACAAACACACCCACACCAAAAACTCACTTCAGCAATGGAAACTCCTGGAAAATAGGGAAATTGCACACAGTCATCTTGATAGATTAATGACCAGTTTTGCTGCATTATTTTTATCTTGGGAATGTTATAAGAACTTTGTTAATGTACATAAAAGCAGAAAAGATATTATATTTGAAAAGCACTCATACAAAATATTTATTGATACTCTTTTCTGAAATAGGTCACTTTCTAAAAAGACTGAAACCATTGTGTCTTTCCTTTTAGGTTTCAAAGTGTGAAAGAAAAGGAGATCCTGATAAAAATCCTGACCCCATGAAGTGAACTGTAAGAAAGGCATGAAAATAGAATTTTAGAATAAGTAGTTAATTATGACTTTACCACATATAAAATTCCACACATAATAAAAACAATTGTGCATGTTTAGTAGTGTATTGTGTGTGGAATGATAATTCCACAATTTGCATTGGTGGTACATTAACCAATTCAAGCAAACTTAATAATGACAAGCTTTAAGATGAAAATAAGAGTCTGGCTCAGTTAGAATAATGATTAATTCACAACTGCAATTAACACCTTGGAAAGTCTCAATAGAGAAACTAGCTGGATGTGCAGCAGTGATATCATCAGACTGTTTATGTCTGGGGTGAATTGCATCAGTGATGTGAGGCACAGGGTACCAAATCTCTCTCTATTTTTTAAAAAAGAAAAGACAGGTTTTTTTGGAACTAGGATTGATACAATGATTTGTCTTTATAATATAATTGAATAGTTTTTTTTCAGAACTAGGACCCCTGCCTCCCCCATCAAACATACTACCATCTTTCTTCTGATTTCTTTGAGAAACTAACAAAAGATATGTGGGGCTTATCATAAACTATATGATAAACTATAGCTTCTACTTCTGGCTCTCCTTCCGATCTTCCCTATGATTGTAGAGCATTTCATGTAAATAACATCAATGTCTGAATTCAAATTTGGTTTTTAATTTGTGCTCAAAGGCCAGGAACGTGCAGGTGTTACTGAAATGACTGGTGCATGACTAACGATTTTCCCACATTAGGCACAAATAAAGGACTGCCCTTTGGTTTGTGGTTGCAGCAGCTCTTCACAGGACCTGCCTCTGCAGTTTGCCACTGGGAGTCGATAGGAGAGCCCTTATCAGTCTGATTGTCTTCTCTGCCTTCAGTCATGTGGCCTGCCACACACCGGGTCACAATCTGTCCCCAAGGCAGACCACCAAGTGGCTGACTGAGTTAAACATTCATAGCAACTAAATGAGATCATTGCCAGGCAAGGTAATCAATTGTTGGGTAACTAGCTGCCACAGTGGCAAAACCCACCAAGTGATCACATTTTGGTTGATTTGGTGAAACTGGCAGCAGTCTTTGGTTTGGGAAGGAGCAGTGTGGGATGTGGAATAAAGGGTTATTATGGAGTCAGCTCAAACTGGTTTGGATTTTTTACTGAGCCTCCTATCAGCTGGATTGCCTTGGACTGTTTCTTAATCTCTTTGACCTTGAATTGCCTTATCTGTAAAATGAAGAGATAAGAAAGCCTACTTTGTAGACCATTGCAAATATTCCAGATAAATATATAAAATTCTAACACAGAGCCTGGCACATAGTAGGCACTCAGTAAAAGGTAACTAGTCTCTGAGAACCCTTCAATCTGTTCTCCCATTGCTGTCAGGTGATACTGTCCTCAAATACTATTTTTATCTTGCCTTTTTCTATTGGCAATCTCCCATCCAAACATGTCTGCCCTGTCCATTCATTCTCATATAAATGATCCTTGCTTATTCTTGCCTGAGTTTTTCCTAGCCCTGGAAAGCCCTCCTCTTTTGCCTCTGTTTATCCAAATTGTTCCCATTTTTTTTATTTGTTTTGTTTTGTTTTTTAAACCCAGCCCAAGTCCTAATTCCTTCTTTAGGGGATGCCTGACTCATTGACTTCCCACTCTCTTTCGAAATGGCTCCTGTAGGCTGTACTTCACTCTAAGTCATACCAGGATTTCTTCTGTGCTAATCCTTTCGACAGTAGATGGTAAGGTCCTTGGTGCGTGGATGGTATTACAAATTATATCTATATCTACCATGGTATTCAATCTCAAGCTGACCACATAATAGACTCTCACATTTCTGTGTATAGATACGGCATTATCACCTTCGTGTTAATTTTTCTTGATAAGTAAGTACCTCTAATAGTCATGCTTTTGTTGGACCCCAAACACAGCTTTGAATGAAACAGAAGTCAAATAAGTTTTGAAATCTTCCTTAGAATTCAATTATAGAATCACAGAAACACTGTTTTCAAGCTGTAAGTGTCCTACAGAATCATCTAAATCTGACCCTTGTTATTTTACAGTCGAGAAAACCGAGAAGCATAGAGATGAAATGACTTGTCCACCACACCCCTTTGTGTGAGATCCAAAAGGGCAAGTTGGGTTTCTGACTTCCAGGAAGTGACACAAGAGGGGGACAGTCCCAGGTATGTCTAGCACTGAGATGTACACACAGTGAAGTGGGTACTCATGATGGTTAATTGAATGTGTTGACTTGATTGGGCCACGGGGTACCCAGGTACTTGGCTAAATATTATTCTCGGTATGTTTGTGAGGGTGTTTCTGAATGAGATTAATATTTGAATTGGTAGCATGAGCAAAGCAACTTCCCTTCCCAAAGGTGGGTGGGTCTCATCCAATCTGTTGAGGGCCTGAATAGAACAGAGGGTGGAGTAAAGGAGAATTTATTCTTTGCCTGACTGTCTTCAGGGATGTTGGTCTTCTCCTAACTTTGGGCTTGAACATGGAATGAAACTTGTACCATCAGCCTCTTCCTCCTCAAATCTTTGGATTCAGGCTAGAACTGCACCATTGGCTCTCCCGGGTTTTCAGCTTGCTAACTGCAATCTTGGGACTTCTCAGCCTCGATAACCACAGGAGCCAATTCCTTATAATCAATCATATATATAATCTCCTATTGGTTCTGTTTCTCTCTGGAGAACCCAGACTAATACAGTACTCAGCAATGAATGTCGGGGATTGACATTTTCACAGTTCAATAGTGAGAAGGTCCCAGACTTGTGAATCCCAACACCCTGAAACTGAGTCCTGATTCTGACTCATGTGTTTTCCACAGAGCCATGTAAGCCATCTGAATCTCAGTCCTCCAGCTGTAAAACAGAAAAAGGGAATGGGGCTTGGTGTGACTGCAGGGGAGGCCACAGCGGAGAAAATGGCAGGAGAAGAGAAGCCTGAGAAGCCTCAGCAAGCGGGAACCACCAAAGTAATGGAGGGGAAAGTTGCAGTCACAACGCAATCACAAAGCAGTTGCAGTCACAAAGCAATCTACTGAAGAAGCTGCAGACCTCCCAACATCCCAAAGATCTCCAAGTTTGGATTTGCCATAGGTAGTCACATGACAAAGAAAGCCTCACCCATAGCCATCAAACTTGGATCAAGTAAGTCTAAAGAAACTGTTCCAACTCTTGTCCCAAAAACCCTGTTAGTAGAAGCAGCTTTTAATGAAGATGAAGGTAGTGAGCCAGAGGAAATGCCTCCAGAAGCAAAGATGAAGATGAAGAATATTGGAAGGGATACACAAACATCAGCAGGACCAAACTCCTTCAGGAAAGGAAAGCATGGTTTTTCTGATAGCCAGAAGCTGTGGAAGCAAAATACAAAATCTAATCTTGGAAATGTCCATGACCAAGACAATTAAATGATACGTTTTTGAAAAAGGGGTTTGGGGTGAGTATAAAGTTAAAAGAAACAGTTTCCTTTTTTAAAGAATGGTAGGTTATCTTTGGAGCCACCTTTTTTTTTTCCTTTAAGACTGAATGGTTGGGGTGCCTGGGTGGCTCAGTTGGTGAAGCATTTGACTTCAGCTCTAGTCATGATCCCAGGGTTCTGAGATCAAGCCCTGCATCAGTCTCTGCTTTCAGTGGGGAGTCTGCTTGTCCCTTTGCCCCTCACTTTCCCTTTGCCTCTCCCTCTCTCTTTGCCCCTCCCCCTGCTCATGCTCTTTCTCTCAAATAAGTAAATAAACAAAATCTTAAAAAAAAAGATTGAGCGGTGCACTAGTAAATGAGAGTTTGAAATTAAAAAAAAAGAAAGAAAGAAGAGATGGGACTAGACATACATGCCTTGTTCCTCACCAAGTTGGTATGAGGCTCCAAAGAGATAAAGGATATAAAGGTATTTTACACCTAAATATTAGGATTAAGATGTTGTCAGCTTTTCTGAGTGACTTTTAAGATATCACGGGAAGGCTACACATAAATGCTGTTGGCTTCTCAGGCTAGCATCTTCAGGAGAGAACTCAGAAAGCTGGTAGATGGATACTTTGCCGAGGAAGGATTTTGTAAAATAGTTGCTCCTAATTAAGCAGCAAATACTAATCAGATTTGTGGGTCTAAAAAATATTCTGGTAGCTTGCTTGTTCCATCTATTTTCCTTCAGGAGGAGCACCTTGAAGCCATTAAGCCATTTAAGGCCTTAAATGGCAGAAGGAAAGAAAGAAAGAAAGAAAGAAAGAAAGAAAGAAAGAAAGAAAGAAAGAAAGAAAGAAGGAAGGAAGGAAGGAAGGAAGGAAGGAAGGAAGGAAGGAAGGAAGGAAAGAAAAGAAAGAAGGAAGGAAGGAAGGAAGAAAAAAGAAAGAAAGAAAGAGAGAAAGAAAGGAAGAAAGGAAGGGAGAGAGAGGGAAGAAGGAAGGGAGAAAGGAAGGAAGGAAGGAAAGAAGGAAGGGAGGGAGGGAGGGAAGAAATAAAGAAAGGGAGGGAGGGAGGGAGGTATTTAGAGCCTTTTGTGTAGAGTAGACTTCTCTTGTCTTGGGGAGGAATATCCACAAATGCTTAGGACATTTGTCTAAGTGCAGAGATAAGCTTTTAGAAAGGGCTGATGGTAAGTCTTCTGCTAGGGTTTTCCTTATTTTAAAGAGATAAGAAATTTTTATAGCGATGGTTTTCATTCTAGTTTATGACATTCTAAGTCATCCCCCAAATCTCTAAACCAATGACTTTTTATTTACTTTATGATTAAAAAAGTAGTAGAGCACACAGAGTGTTTTTTAGCAAACAGGTAAGATTGAAGGGTCTCAAGGACAAACGACTCATTTGTTTGATTCCAAGAATACTGAGGCTTACAGCTTGATATTGACTGAATAAGGGTGTGCAATAGAGTGCATGCAAAATAGAAACAGCAGGCAACGGAAAGCACCAGACTGGAGTCAGAGTTTTGGAAAGGACTGGGCTAAGGTCCATGACATCTGTGGCTGATAGAAGTAAAGAGTACGTGAGGGTTTCCTAATTGTAGATAATCCAGACTTGGCTGGATAAGTGCACAGAAACTACCAAGGGAATTTCCAGGAAACAAGTGGGAGTAAAGAATGCATCACCACGGAAATGGATGGTGGGTGAGGAACATCTAGGGCAGTGATTCTCAATTCTGCCTGTACAATGAACCACCAGGGAAGAGTTTTTTTCTACTCATGATATCAGTCCATCACCCCCTTAGACTCTAATTGAGAGTCCAAGCACTCCCCGTGTGTGTGTGTGTGTGTGTGTGTGTGTGTGTGTGTGCGCGTGCGTGCGCGCACACGCGCACGTGCATGATTCTGTTCTAAAGTTTCTCGGTTAATTTTACCATGTAGCCAACATTGAAAACTACCGGTCAAGGTTAGTTGCAATTCCTAGGAACCAACATGCTTAACCGTCATAGCTACGAGTGTTTAACTGCTATAAGTAGGGTCATCCCTTCTCTAGGCCAATTCCCTTCCCAGACAGTTACTCTAATAAGTTAATAAACAGGTGGTATTGACTCCACTCTGATCGAAGCTAAGTACCATCCTTGCACCTGGACAAGCAGAGCCCTGAAGCTGGGCCCCACCCTTCCTCTTTCTTTGTAACACCTTCCTCGAAATTTTCTAGACCCCAACCGGTGCATGGGACCCAAGGCTAGACCAGGAGTTTGTGGATCCTAGTCCCCATTTCTATAATTTGGGGCACTTTCCAATACCATACCCCCCAACAGACCCCCAACCAGAGGGATCAGCCAGGTGCCCCAAATAGTTCTGGTATCTGTACCTTTAGAGTCACCTTGGAAGCCCCTGAATGGCTTCAATTCCAAGAGGACAGATAGTAACTATATGGCCCTACTGGCCAGCAGGCATCTTTTCCCCTTGTAATCATGTGAAATTGGGCCACTGAAATGGTGCTGACACACTGACACCAAGTGACTCAAAGTGAGCCATACACCCAGGAGTGGTCCTGCCCAAGAAAATCTTAACTCATTCCCTTGAAATGAATCCTTGTATCCTCCTGAGTTCCCTTATAGTTTCTCCCTTCCCCAGTCTCGCCAAGCCAAACTCCTTCTGGTACCTCTTTCTCTGCAGAGTCTGGATTTTTTTTTTTTTTTTTTTTACAGAGAGAGATACAGCGAAAGAGGGAACACCAGCAGGGGGAGTGGGAGAGGAGAAGCAGGCCCTCCCGCAGAACAGGAAGCCTGATGCCGGGCTTGATCCCAGGACCCTGGGATCATGTCCTGAGCTGGAGGCAGACGCTTAACGACTGAGCGACCCAGGCGCCCCAGAGTCTGGATTTCTGGCCTCTAAATCCCAGTGTCCTCATGACTGAGGCACTAATATCAGCTGATGACTATCTTGAATGTCAACTGTATACAAAGACCTTCCGGACTGTCTTGAGTCCTAGATACCCAGGATTCTGGATTCAGTATAAACAATTGGCTAATGGCATTTCCATACTTCCCCTGCATCCCTTTTACCTCCTTCTCCCATGTAAGCTGATGTCCCAAGTCCAGTCTTGAACACGTGTCCTGCCCTGGTTCCCATGTTCAGACCTGCAGGCTTAACTGTGAGTCTGCTTCCATTCTGGTCCTGGCCTCTAGTCTACACGAATTGTCCCTGTCAAAGATTATAATTATGACAGATCCTGTAAAATTCTTGCTAAAGTAAGAATGAGCATCAGAATATGGACAGTTCTAGGTTTTTCACAGCAGGTAATAAAGGAAAAAATGAAATAACTGTTTTTTTTGCTGAAATAACTAGTATTTACTGAAGTTATGGCCCAAGGTAGTGATGATAGCAGGTAACTTTTATTAGTCATTTACTCAAAAATAATTTCTGGCACTAAAAAAGAAAAAACAAAAGAAAAAACCTTAGTATTTACTGAGTGCTTACCATATTCCAAGTACAGCCCCATGAGTTGGGCATTTTATCATTATCCCTATTTTTCAGATGAGGAAACTAAGGCAAAGAGAGGCTAAATAATTTGCGTGCGGTCAAATGGACGATCAGTAGTAGACCTGGAGTAGGAGACCCATCTGTCTAACACGGAGCCCTGTCTGTTACCTCCTGACGAGATTAACTTAAAAGATTTAGTTATTTATTTGAGTTATCTGTTTGAAAGAGAAAGAGAGCTGGAGCGGGAGGGGTAGAGCTAAAGTCTTAAGTAGGCTCCTCACTGAGTGTGGAGCCCAACGCCAGGCTCTGTCTCACGACCCTGACTGAAGTCACGACCTGAGCCTAAACCAAGAGTCAGATGCTTAACAGATTACGACAACCAGGCACCCCCATAATGAGTTTTACTTTAAAAAGGCAACTTTCTTGGGCACCTGGGTGGCTCAGTGGGTTAAAGCCTCTGCCTTCGGCTCAGGTCATGATCTCAGGGTCCGGGGATCGAGGCCCACATCCCGCTCCCTGCTCAGCGGGGAGCCTGCTTCCTCCTCTCTCTCTGCCTGCCTCTCCACCTACTTGTGATCTCTCTCTCTCTGTCAAATAAATAAATAAAATCTTTAAAAAAATCCATCAAAAAGGCAACTTTCTAAGCACTTATACCAAATAAACTGAATATTTGAAGAATGGTGCTTTCCTTTTCTACTTAAATATGCAAACCCTTAGGGTCAGTGAGAATTCTCAATCAAGAAAGAGTCCAGTGATACATGCAGAAAAACTGAGAATGAATTGTGCATTTAACTAAGAAAATTTCTGATAAACATTTGTTTTGTATTATTATATAGAGGTTTAAAATATATATTAATAATTTATTTTTATTTTAAATATTAAATTCATTTGTGTGTCAGATGTTTTGTTGTTCTGGCAAGTGATGCCTATTTAAGGCTCCCAACTACTATCCTGGTAGGCTTGCTTCAGACAAAGAAATTCAAGAATGATATTGAAGCATATTCCCATCTTCCTTCTTCCCTTACACCTACTCCCCCATATTATCCTCCCACTTGAACTTGGAATTAATCAAAAATGTATCTAAATTCTAAGATCAAGTAGTAATGGAAAAAGTGACTTATTTTTCCAAGTCTGAAAGCCTAACGTTTATCTTGCCATCCACGGTAGCATATCCGGTCTAAGACAGACTCCCTCTGTGATTTATTTATGTGATTTGAGCATTCTTGAGAATTCCCTTTACTGAATAGTCAGCTAGGAGTTTGTTATTTTTCCAATCTAAAAAATTCCATAGTGGAACATTTAAACAGACTGAAGGAGAAGAGTGTCACTAAAGAACACTCTGTGGTAGATTTTAGATGATGTCATTGGTTTAGTAACATGAATCAGCACAAGAATCACTTTGGACATAGTACAGAGAACAAAAAATGAGCTATTTTCTTCATATAAGAACATGGTAGCAACAGGACCATAATCTTCTTATGGCTGGTACCTAACGGTTGAGCAGAGTATCTAAGTATGTAGATTGATTATTTCTGAATGAGTATGTAATATTGTTATATTATTTCATTATTATTATGTTTATTATTATGTTATTTTATTTTTTTTGAAACAAATACAAATTTCTTATTTGACGTTTCAAGAAATCTGGTGGATTTTTTGAAGTCATTTTTGATAGACATATCATTTGAGAAGGATTATTTTATACACTTCTGGGCTCTGACCAACATCGATTAAGCCTGCTGATAACAATTCAACTACTACTTTGACGGGATTGCTAAGCCAAGACTTTCCTTGCTCTAATGGTAAATGCACTCTGTGTCTCTTACTGCCCTCTATTGGCTGGAGCAAGACATGCTGACTTGAGTGGAATTGTTGGTTCAGGGACCTCAAACCTGTTTCTAGTAATATATGTGCAAGGCACTTCATACAGGTTACCCTCCAGATCAGTCTGGTCTTAAGATTCGACACTAAGATTAATTGGCACCTACCATAGAGTGTGTTCGTGTGTGAAAACCCTGAAAATATTTCTAGGGATGAACCAAGAACAATACCGGCAGATGCATTGTTTCTCAAAAACTCCTCGTCTTGCAAATAAGGAGTAGAAGCTAAACTCCACACAAGTCTGAGTTCAAAGCTTGTGTTTGTCCCACATCACCATGCTGCTTCTCTTTCATATAATTAAAGCAGGTGTGAGGTCCTTCTCCCACTTTGTTTCTTCTGTCTAGAACTCTTTCAAATTTCTAGGTTAAAGAGATAACTTTGGTAACTACACCTCTTTCATGGTGGGATGCCACTAAATATTTTCAACACAGGTAAGAGTACAAATAGGACATTAGAGAGAGTTCACAATCAGGAAAATAAGGGGAGGAATAGTTAAAAGTGGTTATCTCATGGAGGGGGCTGGAAATGGGGCAAGAAGGGAGACAAGAGTCTTTTACTTTGATTCTAGACTCTTGTACTATTTAATTTTTGTACATGTGTATGTATCAGTTTTATAATTATATTTCTAAACTTTTAAGTCTTTCATACTTAGTGTAGTTCAGAGACACCTGAAGAATAATTTCTGTGCCTGGGGAATGGCACGGTGTTGTGGTAGGTATAATTAGTTAGGGTAAGCTAGCTGCTGTAATAAATTAATCCCCAAATGTATAATGACCCAAACACCATAGAAGTTTATTCTCTCTCTCAGAACAAGGCAGTTCCAGGTGGGTGAGGTGGGGCTGGAGGAGGAGGAGGGAGACACGGTATGTTACACACAGTCATTCAGGGACCTAGAAGGCACAGGCTCTGCTATCTTCAACATATGGTTTTGAAGCTTGCCTGAGAATCAACATCAAGTGAACAGAAGGGAAAAGAACATAGAAAAGTGTGCACGGGAGGATATTTATGGGCCAGGCCTGGTAGTGGTACACATTACTTCTGCTCACATTCCACTGGTTGGAACTCAGTCAGTTGGCCACACCTAATTGCAAGGGACACTGGGAAATATGGGCCAGCAGAATGTCCATGAAGAAGAGAATGTGGATTTTTGATTAGCAGATAGCAGTTCTGTCACAGAAGATAACCATATTTACTTCTAGAGTTCCTGCTTCTGGGGGACCCACAATCATGTCTAAAGATACTTGGATTAAAGCTTTCCCCCAAAGAGAGGATGTAGAAGATGGTTTGGGCACATCTCCTTAGCCCCCGTCTGATATCAGCTGAAGTCGAACAGTTCCCATGCTCACCGCCAGTGTCCCACATTGAGTGCTCCTAGCGCTTCTGCCCCTGGGGTTTTTTTTTTTGAAGCTGCCACAAGAGTTCCTTTTTCCCTTGTGCAGAACAGCTCAAAAGAACAGGGGAATTAACATCTTGGGGACAAACCTCAATCAGTGGTGGACAGAGTAGGTGGATTCTAAGACACATACTACATGGATTTTCAGAAAGTTTCCACTACAGTTGAGCCCCCGTCACTTGGTGGTAACCAACCCAATAAATGAGACTCTTACTGACTTTTTCCTCCTGCTCTGTGACACTCTCTGCTTGCTTCTCATTCCTGCTTCCTCAAATCACTGTCCAAATAAACTAACTGAACTCAAATCCTGGTCCAAGGCTCTGCTTTGGGGAAGAACAACCCAAATTAAGACCGAAGAGGTAAATCCTTCTCCTGGCTTCTCAAGAAGCCAGGGAACTCTAAGAATATAAGAACCCACCCCGAGGAAGGACTGGGAAAGGATTTGTTCTCTATTTTAGAGTCCCAGGCTAGAATCTGCTAGAAGGTGTTGCTGGCACAGCTTGGAAGTGTATATAGCAGATACCTGGCTTCCAAACACTTGGTAACATTCTCTCACAGCGGGAATTGCACACTTGACAGAATAACACCCCCTTTGGGACTGCAAGAGCCATACTCTAGGTGATTTGTTTGCAAGAAACAGAAACCCTTTCAAGGTAGCTTAGGGGAAGAGTTTCATTATGAGAATTCAAGGGACTTCCAAGGAACTCGATGCAGGAAGTACAGTCAGGTCTATAGTAACTGGAAATCACTGATTAGCCTTTCTCTTGCTCTGTCTTTATGGGACAGTGTGTCCTCTCAGCTCTGCTGTGTGTCCACTTCAGTCTCTGGAGTCTGGCTTCTGCGCAAAGCTTTTAGTTTCTGCTCCTCCATAGCCATCATATTTCTTTTTTTTTAAAGATTTATTTATTCATTAGAGAGTGCATGTGCACAAACATGGTGTGCCCGAGTGGGGAGGGGGGTGGGCAGAGAGAGAGAGGGAGAGAGAGAGTGAAACAGATTCACTGCTGAGCACAGAGTCTGACACAGGGCTCAGTCCCACAACCCTGAGCTCATGACCTGAGCCAAAACCAAGAGTCAGATGCTCAACCAATTGAGCCACACAGGCGCCCCCCCCGCCATAGGATCTAATTCATGTGGCTTTGCATCAGAAATGTACCAACCACAGCTCGAACACTGAATAACCATAATCAAGTGCCTACCACTGCAGCTGGGGCTTGGTCTGTGGGATGGTTGGAGAGGTGGAAGTCAAACTATAAGAAGAAGTTGGTCGTGGCAAGGAAATTAAGATGGATATAGTTTTGAGGTGGAGACTTTGGGGCAGGGTGACCTCAGCAGAAGGGATCAATCTTCTGCATTAAAGGCCGAAGCAAGTTAGAAAGGGAGCTGCAGAAGGTCTGAGTGTAAGTGTCTAAGGTAGAAGGCAAAATTAGGCTAGAGCTGGATGGTGAAAGGAACTGAGGCAAGTTATAGCACAAGTGTTATAGAGCTCCAGGGCCATGCCAAGAAATGTATATATCAACAGCCACAAGCGATAGAATGCCCAAGTGTGGCTAAAACAATAGGAACAATTACATCACATTAGAAAGCTGGAGATGGGTTATGCCAGAATTGAATAATAAAGGAGCTTGAAGATGTCAGGGCTCTGGGTTGGCTTCTCTGTCATTCTCTGGGTATTACTCCAAGACTACCTTAATACCAAATATCACATGCTCCCGTGTGCAAGGCAGGGTTTTTCTTTGAAAGGATCCTTTTTATCAAGAAGTAACACCTTTCCCAGATGTCTACACCATGTCTCTTCAGGTACCATTGCCTAAAATGGGGTCACGTACTTAATCTCTAATCAATTACTTGCAAAGGAAATTTTCACAACAGCAGGGACTTTGACCTGTTTTACTCATTGTTGCATCTCAGAGCTGAGAATATGTTTGGTACATAGTAAGGACTCAATAGATATTTGCTGAATGAATGGATTACCATGACTGGCTTCTGGCTTGGATCCATCTGCAATTCATCTCCTGGGGTTGGGGCCATAGCACATCTTCCCTAACCATATTCTGCCCCATAACTGTACCTCATTTGGCTTTGACACTTGTTCCACTCCATCCACAAGATGGATCATCCAACTAAATAAAAAGGCAAAGCAATAAAACTTCTAGAAGAAAACATAGGAAAATATGTTAATGACTAAAATGATCTTTTGATGTGTCAACTTGACTAAGCTATAGTCCCCACTCATTCAATCAGACACTAATCTCGATATTGGCATTTTATAGATGTGATTAAATTTCAAAATCAGTTGACTTTAAGTAAGGGAGATATCCTAGATGATGTGGATGAGCCTGATTCAATAAGTGGAAGGTCTTAACCAGGACTCAAAAAGCGCGATTATAAAAGAAAAGAACTTGATAAATTATACTTTGTTAAAAGAAACCATTAAAAGTATAAAAAGACAAGACACACACTGGAAGAAGATATTCCCAACACATATTTCTAAGGAAAGACTTACATTCAGAATATGTAAATAACTCCTACAAATCAATTATAAAAAAGGGGTGCCAGGGTGGCTCAGTCAGTTGAGCATTGGATTCTTGACTTTGGTTCAGGTCATGATCTCAGGAATGTGGGATGGAGCCCTTGCATTGGGGTCTGTGCAGGACATGGAGCCTGCTTAAGATTCTCTCTCCCTCTACCCTCCTCCACCAAAAAAGAAAGAAAAAAAGAGAACAACCTAATTAAAAGTGGACATACAACTCAAACAGGCATTTCACAAAATAAGACAACCAAACATCCAATATGCATATGAAAAAGTGCTCAGCAATATTACTCATTAGGAAAATGTAAATTTAAAACCATAATGAAATACTACCAGACACCAACCAGAATGACTGGATTAAGAGGACTTACAGTGCCAAATGATGGCAAATATGTGGAAGAACTGAGATTCTTTACATTGCTGATGGGAATGTAAAATGTTATAACTACTTTCTAAGCCAATTTGACAGTTTCTGCTAAAGCTAAACACTGCCAACCCTATGCTAGCAACTCCAGTTCTAGGAATTTACTCAAGAGAAATGAGTACCGATGTCCACAAAGAACCTGCGTAAGACTGTCCATCACAGCTTTATTTGTATTACCCAAGGTGGAAACAACCTAATGCCAATCAACAGAAGAATAGATAAATAAGTTGTGGTATATGCATGAATTAAAATACTACACAGCGATTAAAAAAAAAGAGAACAGACTACTGGTATATACAACAACATGAAGAATCTTATATTAAACTGAGTGAAAGAAGCCAAATTTAAGAGAATGCATACTTGTGTCTTTCTACTTAAAGTTTAAGAACAGTCAAAACTAATCAATAATGATAGAACTGAGAATAGTGATTACCTCCCCCATTGTTTTAGGATACAAACTTGGAAGAAACAAGAAGGAATCTCTTGAGGCACTGGGAATTTTCTACATCTTGATCTGTGTGATGGTGACACAAGTGTATGTCTGTACAATAATTCATTGAGCTATGTACTTAGGGTTGGTGCTTTTGGTGTATATGTATTGTCCCTCCATAAAAGTTACAAAGAAAAAAAAAGACAAAGAAAAAACAACTGGGGGTTCTATTCCCAAGGAACCTTTGGGTAAGCAATGAGTATACCTACCCTAGGCGGTCTGAGAACAGAGGTTTCTGCTCTTCCTACAATACCTCAAGTGATTCCCCACTGAGCCTCCAAAAAAAGAGGGTTTCAGCACTGTCTTAGGACATCTATCTGGGAAGCTGGTGGAGTTAAAGTTCTGGGTGCTCAGAATTCTAGTTAATATTCCTCCGATTGTTACTTGGCTTGGTGCAGTGGTGTATAAAAGGAAAGCAAAAGGATCAGATGGGATTTCTTCAAATTTAAACCAGTGCCTAAAATTCAATTTCATGAACATTGTAGGAGGCCTGGATTTTTTACTGTCAGAACTAATAAAGAAGAAAGTTCTGGAGACATCATTATTTATGGTCAGCACAAATATGCACCAATTTCAGTTGATAACTGGGAGGCCTCCCTTTCTTCCTGCTAGTTTCATCCTAAGACTACATTGAAATTTATAGTTTCTAAGGTTGGTACCCAGGAACATCTCCTCATGTGTTCCATTTGGTTAGAAGATTTAATTTAAATAAAGCAGCAGGTAAAGACTTTCTGCTATCAAAATTATGCAAAGCCTGTTCTAAATTACTTCCTCCAAAATATAGAGCCATCTGTTTGTTAAACATTCCATTTAAACTTTATGCCTATTTCTTCCCTAAAATATGTCAGACTGAGGATTTCTGGATTGATACTTTATACAAGATTCAATAGAGTTGCAAGCACAAATACTCTACTATTACTTAACAGAAAAAATTATCAAAAATAATAGGTGAAAGGGATTGAGTATGCTCATCGTGATGAGCAGAGTAATGTATAGAATTGTTGAATCATAATATTGTACATCTGAGACTAATATAACATTGTATGTTAATTATACTTGAATAAAAATAAATATAGCTTATTAGTGACCTCAGGTTCTTGAAATTAAATGGATATGACTTTAAAACTTAAATAAATGAATTATAGAGTTGATTTTTTCCTGTTTGTCCTTCACTTACCTCTTCTCTGCCTTTACTCCTTTACTCTAGGCAAAGCTTCCCGAACACAGTATTAATTCCTAGTTATTGGCTCTTAACAAAAGCTGCATTTTAACATCTTAGCGAGAGTCAGTATCGGTCTTCAGATAGATCTATCTTCTGAAAAAACAGATAACTGTATTGAAGGGCCTAAAGCAGGACTACATTCTTCCCCCTTCCCACACTTTGCTTTTAACTGCTCTTTGAATGGTAGAAAACCATTAGGTGATCTGGCTGCATTCCCTTCCTGCTGGAGACATGAACTGGGAATGGCTTTTATGTTCAAAACTGGGCTGCCATAGGAGCATTAAGCAGTTTTTTATATGTCTGTGGTGAATGATTGGAAAAAGCTTCTTTGAAAATCTTCCATGCTAAGTCACTTTATCTACATTCTATGATAAAAAAAAAAACTTGAAAGACTTTCATTTATTCACTTACTGAAGGCTCAGAATGGGGTCCTTAAGAAAAATTCTGTCTTGGTTATAGGTACTCCCTTGGTGGACCTTTGAAATGAGGAGGGTGTGACAGATTGTATTTGACAAAATGGCTACAACAATATTTCTGGTCCCACATGCTCTTCCAAACCCTGCCACTTCCCCATCAATGTCTCTTGGAGTCTATTTTCCCTGCTCTTGAAACTGGGCAGATTTTTGTGCATGCCTCAATGAACAGAATGTTGTAGAAATGACAGTGCATGACTGACCTCCAAGGCTAGGTCAAAAAAAGATAATATGTCTTCCACCTGGTTCTCTCTCTCTCTCTCTCTCTCTCTCCCTCTTCCTGAGCCCCTGTGTAAGAAGTCCAGCTATCCTGAACCCATGTTCTGGGGAAAACATGTGCAGAGACCATATAGAGTTGCCCAAGGAGCCTCACTGCTCCAGCCCCCACTGATCAAGTCTTCTTACCCTGGCACCAGACGAGTGAGTGAGCAGGCCTTCAGATGGTTCCAGCCCCAGTCACCGTCTATAACTGTATGAGGAAAGCTGAGCAAGAACTGCCTACTTGAGCCTAGTCAGCCCCTATAACCATGAAAGATGAGCCTAGTCAGCCCCTATAACCATGAAAGATATGGCCATTGTTGTTTTAAGCCACTAAGTTCAAAGATAGTTTGCTAGGCAGCAATAGATAACTGGAACAGAGGGTAACTAGTCATCCATCCTGAAGGTTTTGGTTAGATGCCTCCATTTTCATAAAAGCTTGTAAAAAATCTCATCTGATGACGATAGTATATATTGCTACTCTAAATGAATGACATAGAACAAGGAGCTTTCAGGCCTTGAGAGAAGATACAAAGTCCAATGATCGGCTTCCAACCCTTGTGAAAGGTCTGGTTCAGAGAGGGGATCTCAATGGAGAAGTGTCTGAAGGACTTGCAATCCTCTGGGTTTCCTAGATGTATTTTATCTTTGATTTAGCTAAAATTTTAGAGAGTTTCAGTCTGACATCATATTTCCTTGACCGCCTATAAAATTACTTCTGCGAGTTGCACTATAGGACAAGCCTCAGGTCTTCATGCTATAAGACACAACTTTTAAAAAGCCGTATAGCATTTATTGTAAGAATGTCAATGAGGACACCTCTTACTACATCACTCACCGTCCCAGATATAAAGCTCCACACCAGAAACTTATTTTAGAGCTAGGTTCCAGGAAAAGTTTGGAAAACTAGAATGTTTTGCCTCTGTAGTCAAAAGAATAATTTTTGGCCTTCATTTTTTCAGCAGAAAACTCAGATCTGACCTGTAGTTCAGATAATTATGTGGAGCCCCATTGCTTGCATACTCCACTGACTTGTCTTTGGCTAATGCATGTTTGTAATGATCCTGGCTGTATTTATTATTTATATTTTCTATTTGATAGTATGTATTCTTATAAGCTTTTGCAAATCCCTTGTGGAACAAGACATAACAGAAATAAAGTGAGGAGTAAATGAATACATAAGTAAATTACCCTTCTGAGACATCACCAAATTATAAACCTCCCACTGGCTTAATGTTTCATCC
This sequence comes from Ailurus styani, assembly GCA_002007465.1. Lineage (NCBI taxonomy): Eukaryota > Metazoa > Chordata > Mammalia > Carnivora > Ailuridae > Ailurus > Ailurus styani. Next base: position 13,717,763 of record LNAC01000002.1, on the reverse strand, counting down.
ATTTACTTCACAAATATGGATTAAGCATGACTATGGGCCAGGCATTGCGTTAGGGAGGGTCAGAGCTGAAAAGATTTTCAATTTTTTAGAAGATTTATGTATTTATTTGAGAGAGAGAGAGAGAGAAAGAGAGAAAGGCGGGGAGAGGGAAGGGCAGAAGGAGAGGGAAAGAGAGTCCCAAGCCACGGAGCCCAACTCGGGGCTCAATCCCAAGACCCTGAGATCCTGACCTGAGCCAAAACCAAGAGTCAGTCACTTAACTGACTGTGCCCCCCAAGGGGTCTCGAAAAGATTTTTTTAAAAACCACAGTGCTTGGGCGCCTGGGTGGCTCAGCGGTTTAAAGCCTCTGCCTTCAGCTCAGGTCATGATCTCAGGGTCCTGGGATCAAGGCCCACATCGGGCTCTCTGCTCGGCAGGGAGCCTGCTTCCTCCTCTCTCTCTGCCTGTCTCTCTGCCTACTTGTGATCTCTCTCTCTCTGTCAAATAAATAAATAAAATCTTTAAAAAAAAAAAAAAAACAAACCACAGTGCTTGCCCTCAGGAAATAGAATGCCTAAGGAGTTCAGAAACTTGGGGCCCAATAGCAGCAGTCAGCAATTTCAAATACTGACCTCTTTGAGGTTCCATTAGTCATCATAAAGCCAGAGCTCCCAAGCTTTTTGGTAAATAAGTCCAATGGCCGGGGAGAGGAAGGGAGGGCTTTGGGAAGGTAGGTAATAAATGAATACTCACCTTTAGGTTCCTGGCCAGGAAATTAAAGACACTACCATCTCAAAAACTCCTTCCAGTTTTGGAGAAATGGTTGACAACATTTGCCCCTCAGACCCCAAATGCCACTTGTACATTAACCGATTCATTTCTCCCCCCTGTGAGACCAACACTTTTAACTCTGGTTTGTGACTCGGCGTCTGACGCCTACCCAGGTCATCTATCTTTGTTTGGACCAGCTGGGTAAACTTTTACACCTGTCTCTCAGGGCACACCAAGGTCCTCTAACTCTGCAAATTCTCAGCTTCTCAGGCCAAGGATGGCAATAAATCTGATCTGCCTTGTCAGCTATAAGCCTTCACTTTTTGACTCCTCGTTATTCCCAACAGCACTACCTGAATGCCTTCATGTTGGGCTCTGTCCTTTCTTGCCAGCAGGGGGCTCTGTACTCTTGTGTCCAGGACTCGTCCTACCAGTTGGGGTACTTTGTGGTCTTTTTCTAGAAAAGCCGCCCCTCCCTATCCCAACAGTGGCATATGCGGTTACGAATCCTATTACCCTAGAATCTAGATTCCAAAGAAGATGCTTAATTTGCTAATACAAATATTTTTAAATATTTTGGAATTAAATAATGAATCCCTTCTGGCTTCATGAAGCTCCCAGTTCTGGGTACTTAACAATGAAAATAAACCTGTTTTTCTACAGGCCCTTCTCAATGGAGTTTGAACAAACTGTAGTACTCTGAGCTAAATTCAAATAGGTTAAAGTTTGCTTTTTTGGAAATGTTCATATGCTGTCTTCCATTTATCTAATAAGAGATATGTGACCTCAACTAATTTCCCAGGCAAATTGCCTGTCAAAAAGCGTGAGTGTGGGGCACTTGGGTGGCTCAGTCTGTTAAGCGTTTGCCTTTGGCTCAGGTCATGATCCCGGGGTCCTGGGATGAAGTCCTTCATTGGGCTTCCTGCTCAGCGGAGAGTCTGCTCCCCTGCTTGTACTCTCTCTCTCTCTCTCTCCCTCTCTCTCTCTCTCTCTCTCTCTCTCTCTAATTAATTAATTAATTAATTGGAAAAAACGTGTGAGTGCTCTTCCTGGCGGAGTCTTCATGGCTGCCATTTTTTTTCTCAGTGGAATGAAAATGGAAATAAGATACCCCCCTTCCACATATTAAAAAAATCATTTAGGGGTGACTTTAGTAATTGTTCACATCATTGGCCACTGAGCACTCTTGGCTTAATGATTACTTAAAGAGTCAGCTGCAGAATGAAATCACATTTAGGTGATGATGGCCCCATGAGTGCAACACAAAACCTGAAGGTTGAAGTGATCCCTCATCAATCTGATACATTTCATCCTGCTTAGGCCTCCACACCATCTACCCTCCCTCCCTCTAAAATTTTGTCAAAGAAATATCTGCCTGTAAGAATCATTCACCCCAGTTTGGCTGCTGTTTTGAAGGATACAGTGTGAAAAGGCATTATTTCACATCCTCCTGTCCACCTGGTTGTGCATATTAAGTCATAGAGCAAGACCTTCATGCTGTGCTTCTGCAGAGAATGACTAGGTCTATCTCATAACCAAATACAAAGTTGTATTTTATCCACAACTCACAGCATTTCTCTACCCGGAACATATTCCTTCACAGCAGCTGCTTTCACATTTGCTATTTTACCCATACCTTTAAGCACCGCCATTACTACCCTACCACCTCACGACCACCGGCTCTCCCCACTGCCCCTCACCCGGTGGCCAACTGGCCAGGACCTATAAAAACCATTGAGAGAAGCTTGTAGGAAATCTACCTATCTGCCAAAAAGCAACATTTTACTGTTAGTGAACACCAAAGGAATATATTAAGAGGAGAAGACCATCTAGCTATTTTCTTATGCAAATATATCATTTCCTCAGCTAAAACTGAGATGACCAGCACTGGGGTTCCTCCAGGTCTTGAAAAACATTGACCACATGGCCTACTCTTATCAGTCAGAATGTTTAAAATGCAAGTGACAGAAAACAACTTAAATGATTTAAAATGATTTAATGATTTAAACAACAAAGGCAAATTAGCTCATAACTCATGTAACTCAGAGGTCCAGAGTTAGGCTGACTTGAAGAGGCTTGAAGCTGTAGTGCAACCCATGTCACTAAGGACTGGGTTTCTCTCCTTGTCTCCACACAGTATTCACCTCATTCTCAGTCTCTACACCAGGGCCCTGGGGTAGTTCTAGAATCCTCTCATGATAACAAAATGACTGCAGCAGTTCTAGCACATTCCATCACACCACACCATCCAGGCAGATGCAAATAGTTTCTGAAGAATGAGAGGCTTTCCTAGAAGTCCCAGCAAACATTCCTTGGGTCTCATCAGCTGTGACTAAAATACATGACCAACCCTGAACAAGTAATGTATCTAAAAATGAGATAGGAGCTGAGGAAAGAAAACAAGATGAGGACTGGATTTGGGGGTAATGGAAACAATGTCTATAAAAACTTCCAACACATGTACGTTTACCCTGTCTTGTATAACTCCCCGCACTACTTGACACCAGTGAAAGAATACTTTGTTCATCTTAAACTGATATAAATTTTCTGTTTTCAACTCAGGGGACCACTCTCCCTAGGTTAGCTCATACGCTGCCAAGGCCTTAGATAACTTCTACATGAGAGCTGCCTTTCAAAGCAGTACCTTAAGGCCAGGAAGTTTCTTCTGAATATTAAAGAGATATGTTCAACTCAACCAGGTATCTACATTTGTTTTGCTCAACAACATTTCAAATTCTCATTTTTTTCCTTAAGATTTTATTTATTTTTTTGACAGAGAGATACAGCAAGAGAGGGAACACAAGCAGGGGGAGTGGGAGAGGGAGAAGCAGGCTTCCCACAGAGCAGGGAGCCTGACGCAGAACTCGATCCCAGGACCTCAGGATCATGACCTGAGCTGAAGGCAGACACCCAACAATTGAACCACCCAAGCGTCCCTCAAACTCTCATTTTTTAAAAAAAAATCCTTATCTCTCAGAGATACATACTGAAATAGTTACAGAAGAAATGATATGACATTTGGGATTTGCTTCCAAGTCCTCCAGTGGAGACAGGAAGAAGCGCAGGTTGAGCTGAAATAAAATGAAATGGTAGTTGTTGAAGCCAAAGATGAGTATGCATGAAATTATTATACTATTCTTTCTGCTTTTGTGTATGTTTGATGCTTTTCATAAGAAACTTTCCAGAGGTACTTCAAATTCAGCCTGTTTGTGAAAGTTAAGATATAGATTCAGCCACACAAATAGAGGCCAAAAATAATACTGGCTCTTCAGGAGAAAGGATGTATTTCTCCTTCATGTAAAAGTCTGGTATATGACTCCACAGTGCCTGGGGCCCAAGTTCCTCCCATCTTATTGCTCCACTATCCATCACATGGTATTCTTTTGGTCTCCATGGTCCCAGGTGGCTCAATGTCATCACATTTTGAGCAGGGAAAGGAAAAGAGGAAGAGAGTATGCCATTCCTTTAAGAGTGCAACCCAGACGGGGCTCCTGGGTGGCCCAGGCAGCTAAGCCTCCGACTCTTGAATTCGACTCAGGTCATGATCTCAGGGTCGTGAGATGGAGCCCAGCCTCAGGCCTGAGTCAGGCTCCGTGCTCAGCAGGGAGCCTACTTCTCTCCCTCTACCCCTTCCCATGAGCTCTCTCTCTCTCTCTCTCTCTCTCATAAATAATTAAATAAATCTTTAATTAAAAAAAAAAAAGAGTGCACCCCAGAAGTCACAAACATTACTCCCACTCAGATCCCATTGCCCAGGAGTTAATCATATGAATAATTGAGCTGCAAGCAAGGCTGGGAAATAGATTGTCTTCCCGGGTAGACATGTGCCAAGCTAAAGACTTCTAATACTAAGAAAGACGAGAAAAGATATGGAGGGGAAACTAACAGTCTCTGGCACACTTTCCCCACCCAAATATCCATGGGCACCCTTCTTCCCATGCATTTATTTCCTCTCTGGGGAGAGAAACCACCAAAGTCCGGACCAGTTTCTGCATCCAGCTCAAAGTTCACAATTTCTGGGTAATTCTCAGCTCATTTATAATGTCCACATATAATTTATCATGGTCCTGTTTCCAATAGACTAAAAGACAAGAAGTCCAATCTTCCTGTATAAATTGTAGAGTAGGAATCGGGTAGCCAATATGCACATATACTTTAAATCTATTTGAAAAAAGGAAGAATGGGAAGAAAACAACAGCCTCTAGTTCATAGCAATCATCAAATCCTGCAGAGCAGTAACTGCAAAGGCTTCCTGCCCATGGAGTGCCTGGGTGGCTCAGTCAGTAAGCGTCTGCCTTCAACTCAGGTCATGATCCCAGGGTCCTGGGATGGAGCCCCGCATGGAGCCCCGCATTGGGCTCCCTGCTCAGCGGGAAGCCTGCTTCTCCCTCTCCCATTCCTTCTTATATTCCCTCTCTCCCTGTGTCTGTCAAATAAATAAATAAAATCTTAAAAAAAAAAAAAAGACTTCCTGCCCTGCTAGTGGAGTTAAGTTCCCAGAGGTTACCCTATCTGGCAGTTGGTATTCTCGTTGCCTGACAGTGGGCGGTCTGTGGAGACCTCTCTCCTGAATCCTTGTCCCTTCCTCTCCATGACCCCAGTTTTTGTCCTCTGGGAGGTTCTTCTTTTCCGTTTGTTTCCACGGTCACATCTGAAATAGGCTTTGCAGAACGTGCCTTACTTAGGACCACTTAGTTTTCAAAAGGGACTTCTGTGTACAGGCATGGAGGCCTTTGTGCAGTAATCAAACAGCCCATGGTTTCCTCTAGACATTTATTTAAGTCTATAGACTGATCTTTTATGGAAAAGGCTTGGAAATAGACTCTTTCCGAAAGCCAGGCAGACCCATTTCAGACTTCTGACTTCCAGAACTCTAAGATAATACATTGGGGTTGTTTTAAGCTACTAGGTTTGTGGTCATCAGTTTGAGCAGCCATAGGAACTAATACATGAGCCTTCTGTTTATTAACATAGGGAAGCCGTGATACTCCTGAACCGAGGGGCAAGGAGGGCATGTTGGTGACACCTCTGCTCCTGACTCTCTGAACACACCCTCTCGGGTCACACGGAGGTACGGGCAGTAATGCCGGCAGTAAGAGCTTCCAACCAGGTACATAGACACGCCCAGACTGCAGACTCTTCATCGGAGCTGTCTTTTTTCTCCTCTCTTCTGTCCCTGGCTTTTCAATTCCTGGCACAATTCTCTGTCTTCTAGTATCTGTCTCTGACCCTCGCCCTCAGTCTGAAGATCCAGAATTCTCTTCTACAGCTCCCTCAGCTCAGCAATGCATACACCTCTGTGTTTGATGTGCTCCCTTGATTCCTGTGACATTTACAATTTCAGGAAAACAGACGCCCTCCCACCAGCTCAGCTGGTCCTTATGACTTAGGGAAGCAGGGATTCGGGGAAGAACAATGTTGTGATTGGGGTATCATGTTATGAAAGACTTTGCATCAAATAAATCACAAATTTGACCCATTAAATATATTAAAAAATATAAACAACTAGAAAATCTTGTAACACTTAGAAATTGTAATAAGCTACTCAAGTCTTATAAAAGAGAAATAAATGTCTTATCTGCAAAGATTTACTAAGAAGACTAGCTACACTATGAAGAATATAATCAGCACATTCAATTCAACATTATTACCAACATTAACATTACCAAATATGCTAATTATATACATGTTAATAACTAATTAGACATTCAGTGCCTTGCTGATGACTTCCTTGTATTTATAATAACTTTGATGGAAAATCTAGGGGATCCAAATGTCATTAAAAATTATTCTGGAGGGCGCCTGGGTGGCTCAGTGGGTTAAAGCCTCTGCTTTCGGCTCAGGTCATGATCTCAGGGTCCTGGGATCGAGGCCCGCATCGGGCTCTCTGCTCAGCAGGGAGCCTGCTTCCTCCTCTCTCTCTGCCTCTCTGCCTACTTGTGATCTCTCTCTCTGTGTGTCAAATAAAGAAATAATTAAAAAAAATTAAAAAAAAATTAAAAAAAATTATTCTGGAGAGGCGTGGCATGGACAGCCATGGCCTTTGGGCTGGGATGAACTGCACTCTCAGTGGAGACCAGAGAGCCGAGCCAGAGCTGTGGCCAGTACAGCGAGAGCAGTTGGACTGATCACTGCTGTCGCTGGATTTGCAGGTGATCACATTTTGCAAGCTATGAAACATATGGAGCCTTGAGTTAAACAAGTTTTTCGATATCTACTGAAATCTGTCTTCAGTGGTGGCTATTACAAAGATGGGTTTGAACCCAAAATGATCAAACAGAAGCAGCATTAATAGTAGGTATAAACCCTACTGCCAATATGGAGAAAAAAGAGATGCTCATCAATGAATTATGCTTTTAAATCATCCAGACAGGACTGGATCTCCTTATTTAGCAGCCAAAATCAATGAAACTCAAGATTTACTGGACGGTCAAGCTAAAAAATGAAGTAATTGTGTGGCGAATTTTAAGTTCTTGTTAGTTTGTGTATATAAGTGCCAGCTTTTATAATAAAATGCCTCAAACATACACACTTTATTTTTTTATTTTTTAAGATACATGCTTTAAAAAATTATTCTGAAATATGATTATTGCTGCAGCATCTATAAGCGAAACAACTGAATATTGTGAACAATTTAAATATTCAACAAGAGAACAATAGCTAAGTTAGTTATGCATAGCCATAAAATATCATTTGATCGTTCAAATTTATCATGAGAAAAATATCTTAGTAATATGATAAATTGCTTATTTTATAGTAAATTAATAAAGCAAGATAGGAAATGATATACAGTAACATTTCAACTTTGTAAAAATATGCATTGAGAAATAAAGTCACTCAAAGATAATATATACCCATTAAAGTGATACAAAAGGATATTTATTGATATAAAAAGACATTTACATTATATCCTTGGGTGAAAAGGGGGCACACATCATGACACCATTTTTTAAAACAGATGTGTATTTCTACATGTGCATCAGAATATCTGGAAAGATATACATGAAATGGTAATAGGATTATCTCTAGTTATAATGCTAATTTTTACTTTCCACTTTTTACTTTTCAGCATTGTCTACATTTTTCCATGATTATCATATATCAGTTCCCTATAGCATATAAAAAAATACACAGTTACTTCCAGTCAGGGAAAGAAGCAAAGGAAAACACTCAAAGAAAATACCCAATATGTTAATAGTAGTTGCCTCTACACAGTGATTTTCCTTTTACCTTTTTCTTTTTTATGCATTCCAACATTACTTTAAAGAAGATACATCACTAGGTACACATTTCCAGTTATAAGGTAAGTAAGGACTGAAGACGTAATGTACACAATGACTATAGTTAACACTGCTGCTTGGTATATTTGAATGTTGTTAAGAGAATAGATCCTAAGAGTTTTTATCACAAGACACAAATACTGCTTTTATTTTTTTAATATCAGTATGAGATTGTGGATGTTAACTAAATTTATTGTGGTAATTATTTCACAATATATATAAGTCAAAGTATGACATTGTATACCTTAAATTTACACACTGTTGTATGTCAATTATATCTCAATGAAACTGGGAAAAATAAAAAAAGATACATTGCTGTCTTTATTTTTATTAATGGTTAAATTCTCTTAAATTTTCTTATCTGATACTAACATCACTATGCCGGCTTTTTTTCAGCTACCATTTGCTTGCCACATCTTTTTGTATCTGTTTATTTTTAACCTGAGTTAAAATGTCTGTGAGTCTTTGTTTAGGTGTGTCTCCTATGTGATGTCAAGATCATTGTGATTCTGATAATCTAGGTCTTTTAATTGATGAGGTTTTTTGATGTACATTGTTTGTATCCTGTTGTACTTGGACATAAACTACTATCTTATATTGTATTTTATATCTGTACTTTTGTTTTTCTGTATTTTCTCCTTTCCTGGCTCCTGTTAGATGAGCAAAAAATTTCCATTTCCCCACTGCCTTTTTGCTTCCTGATGTGAAGGCTATATATTATGTTTCTCTGATTTGGGAGGCCACCTTTAATTTTTTAAGTAACATATCTAACGTATATAACAATTCAGTATATCTTTTCTGACAGTGTCTGAAGTTATTCAATAGTTCTTTTCTTTAAGATTTTATTTATTTACTGAGAGAGAGAGAGAGTGCATGGGAGACAGCACGAACAGGGCGAGGGGCAAAGGGTGAAGCAGACTCCCTGCTGAGCAGGGAGTCTGATTCGGGGCTCGATCCCGAACTCCAGGATTGTGACCTGAGCCAAAGGCCAATGCTTAACCGACTGAGCCATCCAGGTGCCCCTTCAATAGTTCTATCATACTCCAGAACAGAATCTTAGCACAGGCTATTTCCAGCTTTCTGTCTTTATCATGCTGGCTTTTCCCCACGTTTATTGCCTCGTGATTGCAATACAATTGCCCTAACTCCATTAGGTATCAAGTTTACATTCAAAACAGTAAAAAGGAGAAAGGGAGAAAGGTTATGTCTATCTTATTTATTAAGAAAGCAAAAGTTTTCCCATATTCTACCGTGGAAATTTCAACTAAGTTGCATTGGCCAGAACCAAGTCATGATCCTATCCTAGCTGCAAAGGAAGTTAGGAAAACTAAGGCTACAAAGTGTTTGCCAATAGATCAGGATTCTATTCTCACTTTAGGCAAAACTTGAATATGGCTCTTAAAGAAGGGAGAAAATGCATCCCTTCTACCATGATCTGGAGCAAATCACTTTCTTCCATTGTAAAATTAGCACATTGGATTAGATTATCTATGTTGGATATACATGATCTATATTGGATATTAGATTATCTGTATTGGATGAAAACCTGTGTCAAGATAATAACAGCACAATAAAAGGTATCTGAGAAATATTGAAAGGAAGCGGAGCCTGGGTGACTCAGTCAGTTGGGTGTCTGGCTCTTGATTTTGGCTCCGGTCTGATCTCAGGGTTATGAAATCAAGTCGGCTGCTGGCTTGTGCTCAGCTCGGAATCTGCTTAAGGTTCTCTCTCTCATTCTCCCTCTGCTCCTCCCCCTGCTTGTACTTCTAAATAAACAAATAAATAAATAAAATATTTTTTTAAAAAGAAATATTTAAAGGAAAATTCAACGGGTCTGAGATTGAGTGAACCTAGGCTTTTCAACAATTTGTATTTTTGCCTTTCATTTTTTTTCAACACTACCTAGTGAACACTTATATCTCAGTTCCAATTTCTTTCACTTGTTTATTCAAAGATTTGTGTGGTGGGACTACCAATGTTTTACCACCAAACTGTTTAGGATTAGGTTTCTTCTTCAGTGGGGAGAAAGAAAAAAGAAGAGAAGAGAAGAGAAGAGAAGAGAAGAGAAGAGAAGAGAAGAGAAAAAGAGAGAAAGAAAACAAAAGAAAGAGGGCGCCTGGGTGGCTCAGTGGGTTAAAGCCTCTGCCTTCAGCTCAGGTCATGATCTCAGGGTCCTGGGATTGAGCCCTGCATTGGGCTCTCTGCTCAGGAAGGAGCCTGCTTCCTCCTCTCTCTGCCTGCCTCTCTGCCTACTTGTGATCTCTCTCTCTCTGTCAAATAAATACATAAAATCTTTAAATAAAAGAAAGAGAAAAAGAAAGAAAAGTGGGGAGAGGGGGACTTGGATTCATAGGTCCTTCTTAGTTCTGAAATTCATTGACTCTTCTTAACAATTCAATTCAGCCAACATTCATTAAATACCTTATTCAACTAAGGCATTCTTCCAGCTGCTATGGGAATATAAAGATGAGAAAAATGTGTTTCTTAACCTCAAGGAATTCAGAGTATAAGAGGTGTGATATAAGGGTTTATCATCTGGGGCACCTGGTGGCTCAGTCTTTAAGCATCTGACTTCAACTCAGATCATGATCCCAGGGTCCTGGGATCGAGCCCTGAATCGGATTCCCTGCTAGGCAGAAAGCCTGCTTCTCCCTCTCCCACTCCCTCTGCTTGTGTTCCCTCTCTTGCTATGTCTTTATCAGATAGATAAATAAATATATACATACATACATACATACATACATATATACATACATACATAAAATCTTCAAAAAAAATAAGGTTTTAGCATCATTATCATCATTACCTATGTTCATTTTCTTCAGGCCTCCTTCCAAGGCCAATCTTAACATTGTTGGAGCCTAGTGCAAAGACAATTTGTAACTTCGCTCCCGGTATTTCTGTTCCTGGATCCATGTAACGGGGGTTGTTTCTTGGTGAAGGGAGACAGCATACAGGAAAAGGAGTGAGTGGCAGAATTACCTTCATTTTTGGAGTCTATGAAAATGAGACAGAGTTGGGGATACAATAGCTTACCAGTCAGAACCCAACCTCCATAATAGTTTACCTAGTTCATGAGATGAAACATTTCTTTGTGACTGAGGAGGAGACATTTTTAAAAACTGGTTTTTCTCACTATTGAACAATTTAATCACTGAATTGGCCATGTGGAAAGCTTAACCAGAGTTGACTAATACATTTTAAATCTCATCACTTTTGAGCTTAGAATTTAGAACAAGGCGGGTTCTAAAGTAAGCCTGGCTTAGAAAGATGCCTTCTCCCATGTCCCTGCTCTCCAAAAAGGTGGATGACAGCTTTTGATACCACAGGCGAACAAGCATGGGAGGCAACATTCATTCATTTCCATACTTTTTGTGCTGGATATTCTCTTTGCTTCTCCAGATCTACTTCCTGCCCTTTCCAGGGGGTGCCCTTTATTGGCCATACCAATGGTACCTCCTCCCCTCTGACATCCAATTGGATTCAAACAGTGGGAGGCCCCACCAGGAGATCTAAGGTCAATGGAGACGTAATGTCCGGATTTATTTCCCAGGATCTCTCCACCGTATGCCTGAAGGCTACAGCTGATTCAGGTAGCCTTCTCCAACAACTACAGATCTCTCTCTCTCTCTGAGTTTTAGTAACTGATTGCTCCCTTTACTCCTCCAGGTTCGTCATCCTCTGTTAGTCTCTCTTAACCCTGTCCAAACCCCCATAAATGGTTACTCCATTACATTCTACTCCATTTCCCCACTGAGTGTACCATCTGTTTCCTGCCAGGTTCTGACTGACACATATTCCCAGAGATTCCAATGTAGTAACTGTACTTCTAAAGATTACCAGCTCCCCCATCTCTCACACTGTATATATACTTCCTAATTTGAGTTGATGCTTATAAAGCGTATATCTCAGGGGCTGGTGCATAATACTATGTGCTTAATAATTGTTGGCTTCTTTCCATTCCTCCATTTGAGGTAAATACTATGATTTCTATTTTTGTCAACAGGTCCCAACGAAGTTCAGTACCTCTTGCCCAGAATGGCACAGTTGAGTCTCAAATGACAGAACTGGGTTTCAAACCAAGATCTGTCACATTACACCTTACCATGCCACTTCTCACAACATGATAATGAAATCTTATTTACATTTGTATTAGTCATTCCTACCTACTACAGTAGCCCCCATGCAGTAGTTGCATTAAAAATATTTGTTGGATAGGAGAATGAATAAATTCTGTCATCATTGATATTTATTTAGTTGCCGTATAAGTTGTATGAAAAAAAATGGTAAGATTACTAATTTTGAGTCCCATTAGCTCCATAAAAAGCAGTTTTTGAGGGCGGCTCAGTTGGCTAAGAATCTGGCTCTTGATCTCAACTCCGGTCTTGATCTCAGGGTCCTGAGTTCAAGCCCAGGCGGGGCTTCACACTCGGCATGAATCCTACTTAAAAAAAAAAAAAGGGCAGTTTTTGATATTGAAAAATACTTTCACTCATATTAATGTTACTGTATTTTGCTGAAGTCCAGCTCTTCACATGGATTTTATTTTATTTATTTATTTTTAAAGATTTTATTTATTTATTTGACAGAGAGATCACAAGTAGGCAGAGAGGCAGGCAGAGAGGAGGAAGCACGCTCCCTGCTGAGCAGGGAGCCCAATGTGGGCCTCCATCCCAGGACCCTGAGATCACGACCTGAGCTGAAGACAGAGGCTTTAACCCACTGAGCCACCCAGGCACCCTTCACGTGGATTTTATATTCCAATTTCATCTTCAGTGATTTCCAGAAATGAATCATTCAAAACACAAAGATGAATGCATTTTACATAGCACAAAAATAGACCACTTGTATCAAACAATACGCTTTAAAACCATGATGAGAAATGTCTGTTTTTTAAACACAGTTCACACAAGTGCTGAAAAATAGTTTATGGCAAACTACAGTGTAGCCTTCACATGTTTTTATTTTTCAATCAGGTGTGTGACTCATTATTACAGGTTTCTAAATGTCAAGCTCCATCCCGAGTCTAAAGTATGGCTAAACTGCATTAAGAAAATCTTAATTTTATGCTGTCTATTTTTTAAACATTTTATTTTTAATTTTTATTATTGTTTTTTTAGTAGGCTCCATGCCCAGCATGCAGCCCAACATGGTGTCTGAACTCGACCTGAGATGGAGACCTGAGTGAATATCAAGAGTTGGCCACTCAACCAAGTGAGCCACCCAAACACCCCTATTTTTATTTAATTTTTTTAAGTAAGTTCTATGCCCAATGTGGGACTTGAACTCACAACCCCGAGATCAAGGGTTGCATGCTCTACCAACTGAGCCAGTCAGGCACCTCTGTGCTTTCTTATTTTTAAAAATAAAGTTGAAATTCTGTCCTGATAATAAAGTTAATAAATGTATGCTGTAGCAATATTAAAAACACAGAAATGTATAAAAAAGAAATTAAAATACTCATAATCCCACTGTTCAAAATGATATTAACATTTGAACATGTTTCTATGCAGTATTTTTTCTGTACATAATTGAGATAAACTTTTTTTTTTTTGGCCAGTAGCTGATCACCTTGGCAGTGTTTGCATGACTGTGTGCTATAAATTTTTTTTTAAGATTTTATTTTTTCATTTGACAGAGAGAGACCCCCCCCACACACACACACACACATGCATGAGCAGGGGGAGGGCCAGAGAGTGAAGCAGATCCCCCACTGAGCAGGGAGCCTGATGTGGGACTCTCTCGCCATCCCAGGACCCTGGGATCATGACCTGAGCCGAAAGCAGACGCTTAACCAACTGAGCCACCCAGACACCCTGACCATATGCTATAAATTTAATGTTGTAGCTCTGGACTTTGAATCTCAAGGGACTGTACAAAAGAACAACACTTAGAGTCGGGACGAGGCGACTGCACTTAGGTGAAGGTGTGGCAGTCTAGCAATGAGCTGAGCAACCATTAATGGTGGAGTTCAGTAGAATGATGGCAATGGTCTCATGGCAACAATGCCAGCAGTAGCTTCCTAAGCAGTTTATCTCTGCAGCATGATCCTGACTCTATTTTGCCTCCTTTGGTTTCTGCCTATTTTCCAAAAGGTGTTCTCAAGCCTTTAGTCAATTTTCTGAGTTCACTGATATCCTCACAATACATTTCCTTATTGTTTTGGTCAATTTGAGTTTTTTTCTTCTACTTGCAGCCGAATGCATTCCAAATAATATATCAGGGTGAATACCACATACACAATTCCAATGATATGCCAATGTTAGACCACTTATGACCTATAAAACCTGCACTTTTATGTGGTACAGTTTAACAGAATTTGGTAACAGGAAGTGCAGTGTTTGAAATATGGAACTGGGGGCACCTGGCTGGGTCAGTCACAGAGCATGTGACTCTTGATCTCAGGGTTGTGAGTTTAAGCCCCGTGTTCTGCATGGAGCCTACTTAACAAACAAACAAGAAAATGTGGAACTGACTGATTCAAGGAGGGGCAGTCAAGAGTGTAATGCCCCATTTCTCTGGTATTGCAATAAGTCTTTCTTATTTAGCCATAGCAAATTGGTTTAACTAGTTATTTGGTTTAAACCCATTGGTTTAATTATTTCTGGAGAGTGCATATACATTCACTGGGATATGGAAAGATAATAGAGCATATATTTTTATATTTTTTATTTAAAAATGGAAAAGTTAAGGTTAACTAATATTTAAATAGGAAGAGTGTCCTCACTCAATTCATGTCAAATGATTTCATATTACTAGGGTATGTGGCAGGCATAAATCTAGGTTTACTGGGGTTGATATATTCATATTTTGGGAGCTTTCTTAAAGAAAAATAACAAAAAATTATGAACACAAAATAAGGTATGAAAACAAATTGTTATTTAGAAGAAGAAAAGAAACACAGGAATTTCAATTTCATGTGATTTTCTCATTAAAAGAATATATAGCAAGTTGAGGGAGGACACCTGGGTGGCTTAGTCAGTTAAGCATCTGCCTTCAGCTTAGGTCATAATTCCAGGGTCCTGGGATCGAGTCCCATATCAGACTCCCTGCTCAGCAAGGGGTCTACTTCTCCCTTTGCCTCCCCCCATGCGCTTTCTCTCTCTCTCTCTCTCCATCATGCTCTCACTCTCTCTTGAATAAATAACAAAATCTTTAAAAAAAGAATATATAGCAAGTTGATAATTTTATATGCCTCATTATGTAGTATATCCCTGCTGGTAGAGAGTTCCATTTTGATAAAGCATTAATGAGAACCAAAACTTTCACTTGTAACTTTGCATGTCTCTTTATAGGCTAATTTTCCCAAAAAAACAGTATCTGATTCCATACATTTCAAACTTTGTTTCTCCTCCAGAACCCACATACTTCTACTGTCTAGTATGGTTGGCCACGCTGAGATCACCATATGACCTCTGGCTTTGCATTTTCATATCACAGAATCTGGATGAGTTGGCACAGTGGGAGTAAAAATATTTCTGGAAAGCATTCCTATATCAGGATGGTTAACAATAACTTATACACCAATATTTTCCATTAAATCCAAACTAAATGTAATCTCTCATTCAACTTCCACTCAGATGCAAAAATATGGCTGCTGCAACGCCAACCCCTATCCAACACAAAGGGGAGTATGTATGACAGAGAGGAAAGTGTCGTAGGAAGGAATAGTGGTTTTAGACAAATTATGGAAGGGGCCCATGAAAGTGAGGGATTTTGAATCATTAACTTTTTTTACTTCCCATGTAACTATTCCTGCTGGAGGTAGTCCTGAGAAAAAAGGGGGACTTTCTCCCCAACACAGAGGACTCTAAAGGGATTCCTTCACACAAGCATTTAATACACTTTACTTTCTGTGTCTTATGATACATGGCAGTTTATGAGAGCCCAGTTACATAGACTTAGTGATTTTATTTTCTCGCTTTAACTAAGTTAACCAACACAAAATGCCCAAGTGTTTTAAAAAGAATCCTAATAAACCATGGTTCATAGCTAATACTAATAATGAAAGTACTAATAATGAAATAATACTAATCATACTAATAAGGAAAATAATGAATACTAATAATACAAGTGAAAGACAAGAAAATGTTAGAGCCAACACCTACTTCTGGTATGAATTCCTGTCGGTTCCATAATGAGATGAAAACAAGGATGATGTAATCAGATTTGAGAAGAGCAGGACCCAAAATTTCAAGACTATTTGAAATATGGATTTATATCCACTAATGATAATATGGGTCCATTATAATAGCCATGGATTTCAAAAATCTTATTTATTGGAGTGCCTGGGTGGCTCAGTCGGTTAAGCAACTGACTCTGGATTCATCTCAGGTCGTGACCTCCGGGTTATGAGATCAAGCTCCACATCAGGCTCCATGCTCAACACAGGAGTCTGGGGCGCCTGGGTGGCTCAGTGGGTTAAAGCCTCTGCCTTTGGCTCAGATCATGATCTCAGGGTCCTGGGATCAAGGCCCACATTGGGCTCTCTGCTCAGCAGGGAGCCTGCTTCCTCCTCTCTCTCTGCCTACTTGTAATCTCTCTCTGTCAAATAAATAAATAAAATCTTTAAAAAAAAAAAAAACCCCACAGGAGTCTGCTTAAGATTCTCTCTCTCTCTCCTTCTGCCCCTCCCCCTGCTCATGCTCACTCTCTACCTCTCTATAAAATAAATAAATAAAATCTTTTTAAAAACCTTGTTTATTCCATCCTTCAAAATTATATATTTCTATGGGTGTTCATGGTATAAAAATGTTAGTATAAAATGCCTTATATAATAATATTTACATTTACATATACTATGGCTTCATGTTTAAAATGTTAGGGGTACTTTTTAAAGTTTGGCAAGCAGAGGCACCTGAGTGGTGAAGTTGGTTGGGTGTCCTACTCTTGGTTTCAGCTCAGGTGGTGATCTCAGCCCCATGTCCAGCTCTATGCTCTGCACAGTCTGCTTGAGATTCTCTCTCCCTTTCACTCTGCCCCTTCTACTCAAGCTCTGCCTCTCAAATAAATAAATAAATAATCTTTTTTAAAAATTTTAAAAATAGAGGCACCTGGGTGGTTCAGTTGTTAAGCTGAGGTCATGATCCCAGGGTCCTGGGATTGAGCCCTGCATCGGACTCCCTACTTGGCGGGAAGCCTGCTTCTCCCTCTCCGATTCCCCCCACATGTGTTCCGTCTCTTACTGTGTCTCTCTCTTACTGTCAAATAAAAATAAACAAACAAATAAATAATAAATAAAAATTTTAAAAATAAAGATTTGAGGAGAATAGAGCTAAAGTATGACCTACAGTATGTTAAAACCAAAATAGTATTTTTATGGAGATTATGGCATTGACTGACTTGAAGTAATTCAGAATGATATATGGGTTAAATATTCATGGATTTGGATTTGCCTTCTCCAACCGTGAGGGCTTTGTCTACGTGTTGTCATCTAATAGGTGGAATCTGTTGGACAAGCTTTGGAGTATCTGCTTACCTCAGAGCAACCATCTTTCACTGACAAATCTCCACCCAGTAAGCTGTGTTTTTACTCTCTGACTTCCACCTCCTTCACAAACTTGACTGGACTAGAAGTAGACTCCTACAAAAATTGAGCTAATCAGTTGCTTTCTTTTTAGATTTTGTTGATTGAAACTTAAAACAGCCATTTTCCTGAATGGTGCTTGTTTGGACTCTGGAGCTGAGGTTGCCATTGTTGCATAGACATGTGCATGGAAAAGGAGAGAAAGTTCTTCTATATAGAGAAGAGGGACATGTACAGAGCACCTTAGAACATTATTTACCTCCTTCCAATCTCTTTGTTACTCTTCTTAAATATTTTGATTTTGTATTGTTGGTATTATTGGAATGATTGTGATTGTGGAAATAAGGGGGTCCAGACAAAGAATGTGGGCAGCCTCTAGAAGATGGAAGAAGCAAACAAATGTATTTGCCTCTAGAGCTTCCAAAAGGAATGCAGACCTGTCAACACCCTGATTTTAGCCCAGTGAGATCCGTTCTGGACTTCTGATCTTTAGAACTGTAAGACAATGAATTTGTGTTGTTTCAAGCCATTACATTTCTGGTAATACCATTGTCAAGTTGCTCTCAAGGCACTCTGGACTTTGAATTCTGTGTAGATTTGAATAATAGAATTTCAAAACTGAGGGGGACCTTCATGGAGGACTTGTGAGGTAAAGGACTTGTCTAAGGTTACCTAGCTGGTTAGTTGTAACCAGGATAAAAACTCAAACCTCCAATCTTTCATCTATGTACATTAATGACTATAAGATATCTAATAAAGAGGGTGGTGGTATGTAGAAGTACTGAGTAAGTGCAGAGTTTTCACTTTTTGTTCTTATAATTATGCATTTTATTTTATAATCTACAATATTTCATTTCTTGAACATTGCTAAGTAAGCAGGTACCCTGTAACAACATTTTCTTTTTTTATTATTTTTCTTTAGAGAGGAGGGGGGAGTAAGGGGAGAGAGAGAGAGAGAGAGAACAAGTGCAGGGGTGAGAGGGGCGGAAGGTGAAAGAGAATCTTAAACAGGCTTCACGCCCAGCCCAACACAGGACTCAATCTCATGACCCTGAGATGACAACCTGAGCTGAGATCAAGAGTCAGACACTTAACGAACCAAGCCACCCAGGTGCTTTGTATACTTTGTATACTTTGTATTTCAGATTCAAAAGAGATGGGTGAGAGGTCACCTGGATTAGGGTGATCCTGTTTATTAGTATCCGGAGATGCCTTGCAGAAAATAATGAAAATCCTCTATGGAAAAAACAAATTATCCTAGGACTCACATTATTTCTTCAAGTATTTCAATTATGATGTCCAGCACATAGAGATAGGTAATAAGACAATATGAGTGAGAAACAGCATAAGGAACACAATGAATAGGGGTGCCTCAGTGGCTCAGTTGGTTAAGCATCCAACTCTTGATTTTGGCTCAGGTTGTGAGATCTTTGGGTTGTGAGATCCAGCCCTGTGTTGGGCTGGGCGTGGAGCCTGCTTAAGAGTGTTTCTCCCCCCGCCCCCACAAAAGAACAGAACAGATAACTAAAACAAAAACCAACAATACAGTTAATGTGACTCCAGATATTGGAATTAGCAGAGATCCGGATTGTATACCAATGATGATTACTACCTTCAAAGAGGTGAAAACCAAGACTCACCATTTTGGCAAAGAATAAAATGCTATAAAAATGAACACAACAGATTTTAAAAAGAATCAAGTAGAAATTCTAAAACTTAAAATTACCAAAAAAAACACCCCTCATCCCCAAACTAAAATTAATAGCTAAGTTTGACGCCATGGGAGAGAGAATTAGTAGCCTATTTTTTGTTTCTATTTTTTTTTTTAACATAAGCAGTATACCCCATGTGGGCCTTGAACTCATGACCCTGAGATCAAGAGGTGCATGCTCTACTGACTGAGTCAGCCGGGCACACCCATTATTTTTAACTTATTTTAATTTCTATTTGAGAACTAGTCATCTAGAAAATATATCAGAAAAAACAGCTATTCAAAATGAAGCATGAAAAGATAAAAAAAGAGAAGGTAGGAGAAATAGTGGATAGTAAAGATTTAACACATATTTGTTGGAGTTACAGAAGGAGAGAAGGAAGAGTGGGGCAGAAGCAATATTTCAAGAAGTAAAGACTGAGTATTTTCCAGAACTCATGAAAGGCATCAATCAACGTATTCAAGAGGCTCAGTGAATCCCAACCATCATAAATAAAAAGAAATACGCTTCTAAACATACATAGTAAAAGAACAGAAAACCAAAATCTAAGAGAAAAAAATCTTAAAAGTGGCCAGGGTGGGGGGGAACCCCCAGTGACCTTCGAAGAAACAGTCACACTGACCGCTGACTTTTCTTAGGCAAAGGTAGAAGTCAGAACCCTGGAATGATTTTTAAGTGTACTAAAAGAACATAAGATGCTAAACATAAGAACAGAAGAACTAAAAGAACATTGATGCTCCTGCATCAAATCTCCCCTCTCCTGCCTCCCCTTTTCACTTATAAGGACCCTTGTGATTACTTTGGATCTACCAGGCAATCAAGGATAAGGTAAGCTCCTTATATTAATCGTACATATGAAGTCCCTTTCCCAATGTAAAATAATTGTCACAGGTGCTGGGGTTTGGTATATGGACATCTATAATGGGCCTATGGTGCCTACCCCAATCTAAAAAAAGGTCTCGCCCCTTATCACGAGTGACTCTTGTCTTCTATAAAGCCCCAATGGAAAAAAAGAAAATCAGTATTTCCAAGAAGTAGAAGAGGATGGGGCATTTTGCGTATTACCTCATTTAAACTCAATCTTGGTGATGTAAATAGTATTATCTCAAGTTTGAAGATTCTGAAATTGACCATGAGAGAGGGAAGTTAAGTAACTCGACTGAGGTCATCTAGCTGATAAACTGACTAGCAATTGGCATCCACATCACCACATTGGTCTATAAGACTCCAGCTAAGCTTCTTCCAACATACCAAGTACAGGTGGATATTCTTTGGCTTATCATTGTGTGAACGATTTCTGTATCTTAGCAAACACATTCTAATTTGGAGGATTTTTAAACGGGTGAAAAAGAAATAAAGAACGGAGTAAGGTTTCTAATTGGAGCGACATCTTTGAATAAAATACTGGAGGCAAAAAGCGTTCTGAATTGATCACGTGATCCCGGTTAAATCAGTTACCTTCTATTCGGCCTCAGTTCCCTCATTTGAAAAACAGGTATTTGGAGCTAATGACACCTTTTCCAGTTCCCTTCTCGCTCAGACATTCCACGGTTCTAAGAGAGAAGCAAGCCCCTTGCCTCAAGATGCCCCTACCTTGGGTGGGCTCTAGGATGACTGCATTCAAGTTAGAGGCGTTTGAACTATTCAGAGAAAAGCCAGCTGCGACCTAAGGGGGGGCGGGGGGGAAACGAAGCGCCACGAACGAGGGAAGAGGAGATGAAAGACGACGGTGACAGGAGATAGAGATGCAAACATAAATAGCAGGCAAATAACCCAAGTAGCTTGCAAATTACCCAAGCTAACAATCAGCGGGAATCCAGCGTTTATTAGGCAAATGAACCTGCGGATCTCTGAGGATGCAGGGATAAGAACACTGTTTTCGCTCCCAAGGTGCTCACAGAATGCTGGGTTACACTTCGCATTCAATCACGGACATAAAACTTCCACCTCTCTAGAAGCCTTAGCTGTGAGAACCGTGAGAAAAACTGAGAAATGAAAATAGTACAAAACGTTTGAATGTCCCAGAGGCAACGTAAAAACGCTGTCCCTGGAAAGAGCTGGGACGTCCCCCCCGAGCCCCAGGCCTAACCTAGACACACAAAAGAAGCCGCCTCTGCCAGCAGAGACGCAAGCTCCTTCTCGGCACTCGCCGAGCGGCCGGGCTGCAGAGGCGATCGCCGCCCCCGGCCGCCCCCGCCTCGTCCCTCGGGCCTCGGAAGTGACGCAGCGCGCCCCGCCCCCACCGCTAGATCCGCTGCTGCTGCCGCGGCGGGCAGACCTGCAGGAGGCGGCGGCGGCCTCGGCCGAGAGAAGATGGCGGACGGTGTGGACCACATAGACATTTACGCGGATGTGGGCGAAGAGTTCAACCAGGTACGCGAGGGCTCGTGCCCACGCCGCCGAAGCGGGCGGGGCTGCGGCCCGGACGCTGACCCGGGGCCCGCCGCGGGTCGCGAGCCGACGCCGGTGCAGACCGTGCGCCCTTGCCGCCTGTGGGCCGCGCCGTCCGACCCCGGCGCGGCGCCCCCCTCGCCCCTCGTTCTACCGCGTCGTTT
>LNAC01000002.1:13671265-13695436 GCA_002007465.1 Ailurus styani | reverse complement strand
CCCAGTTTCCTGGGCTCCTGCTCGCGTTTGCGGCAGGTTTCGGCGTGGCGCCTTCCTCCTCCTCTCCTCACACTTTCCGAAGGCGGCTTCGGTGCGGGCACGTTTGCAACAAGTCCTTTGACTTTTGCACCATCGGCCGTGTTTAAAAGTCGGTGCGCGGGCCGTGCCTCCGTGGTCGAGGTCTTGCGGTGCTTTCGAGGCCCAGTTGTTCTTGGCTTTTGTGATGAAAATACCTGTGAAGATATATGGCCTGAGCCGAAAGAAAGACTTGGAAGCGTGTCGGTTGGATATTGGGGAGGGGGGGGCGGGGGTAAGATGGTAGCTCGCCGAGAGATAAGAGGAATGATTAAAATAAAGAACGTTCACCCGAAATTCTTTTAGTATTGTTTAAAGGGTTGTAAATAAGACCTGATTCTCAAAAGCACATGTAAAATGCCGTCCGAGGGATCTGCACATTGAGGTGGTGGAAGGTTGGAGAAAGTGAGAATGGGAGGTTTTTCCGGTATCTCACAAGTCACCGTTGCCTAGAAGAACTAGCCGCGGAGCTGTGATGTCTGATGTTGGGCATCCTTGCAAAAGATCTCGTTTGTTACTAGAGTAGTGACGTGTAAGCGCTAAGCCTGCTGTTCCCATCCTTACTGCCTTTATGTAGTAACACATTTTTAAAAATTAAATTGTGCCTAACTGCAGTGCATCTAAACGCTTTATTTTTTATATTCCAGGTCCGTAAGAGAAGCTCGATACAATTTTAGTGGTTAATGTGTTTTCTTTTGTCCCCCCCATTCAGGATTTTATTTCTGACGAGTGGCTCAAGATTTTTTTTAAAAAAAGGGAAAGCTAGAAATCCTTAACTGTTCTTATTTTCAGTAATGACTTTGTGCTTTTAAGTATTAGAGAAGAAAAATATTTTTCGGTTAGCTTTAAATGGTTGCTACTCCGTTAAAGACTGGATATTGTAATCAAACGCTAAGTTTTAACATTTTAGTTCTTTCTATTGTGTTTATGTTTTGGATCTGTGAAGCCCGAGTTGTGTCAGTGGCAAATTAGAAAATGATCTTGCGCACCGCAATCGGATTCTAATACTTTTACGATCAGTAGACAAAGACCTCTAGGAAATTTCTTTTTATTTATCAAATGGATATAACATTCCATCCAAAAGAGAGCCATACCCGAAAGTAAAGGAGCAATTAAATGTTCAAGACTGTCTTCATTAGCTTTTCGTACAAGAAAATATATTTGCTTTGCCTTTTTCCCTATGATAAAAGAAGAATTTGGGTGCAGTTTTAGAATTTGAGCTTTCTTCAGGACTTCTTCATGAAAGATGTTTTTTTAGGCTTTCCCATACTTAATTTGGGATGGCCATTTCTCTAATACATATAGCTGGAAGGGGTGATACTTGCTTATCCTTGTGCAGTAACTAGTGCTGACTGAGCAGGAGGTAAGAAGAGATTAAAATTTTGTGGCCCGGCTATGGAACTATTTTATAGGGTTCTCTTAAAAATGTAGCTCTTTGTTGATGTGAACTTGATAGCATTTTGTCTCGTACATAGTTGTATAATTTTTCCAGTAAAATCATTATACTTTTGAAAAGATTAATGGGACTAAATAAAGGCTTTGTTTCTGTTATTATTTTGCATATCATTGGCCTTTATAATCTGCTTGCTGTGGTAATTCCTGTACAAAATAGGGCCACAAAAGGATAGTTGGTCGTTTTCAAGGTCCATCCTCTTTTTAAAAATGTTACTCTTAATGAAATATTTTTCTGAAAATTGGTCAGAATTAGAAGCAACTACAGAATTAAAACTGATCTAATTTTCACTTTATTGTGAGCTGGTGACCTTATTTCTGCTGGTTGCTATAGTAAACTATGACTCTTACTGTAGTTGAGTAAAGTGTTTTACTAAGTATAACCAATCTTGACTTATTTTGGCTTCTAAACTGCTGTAAGCCTTCAAAAAAAATCCTTGTTCTTCACTGTAAGCTGCAGATTTAATTGCACTTGTGCACTTTGAAATTCTCTGTAGTTTGTATTTTCCATTTTCTTCTATTTTGAATGGTACTTTTATGAAGCCTTTTTTTTCCCCCAGGTGTGTATTTTGGTTAAGCACAGTATAAACCTATTACAAAAAGTATGAGACAGCCGTCTTAGAAGAAACGTTAATGTGGGAATGGGGTGAGAATAAGTTTAGTGAAATTAGAGTTCCTTTGTTCACCGGATGAATTTTAGAATGGAGAATAAAGTTGGAGAAAGAGAGAAGGCACAGAGGACTTGGCTATTCTTTATGGGTGCTCTTTAATTCTTAAATTAAAGGTCTCTGGATGTAACCAAATTGAGAACAGTTGGTTGCTCCAGTGGAAGGAGAATTTGAACTACTTCCAAACCTCTACATTACTTGAATTTGGAGTTGAGAAGAAAACAGTTCTGTTTCAGCCTCTGTAGTATGTCTCAGTCCAGTTTGAGCTGGAATTTGTACTCTCATATGGTAGTTACTGACCTACTATTTAACAAACATAAACCCAAGACCAGATAAAAAATTTTCAAACTCAGTTGTTCAAAATACATTTCTTGAGTGTCTGTTACATGCCAACAAGGAGGGATAACAAAATTCAGATAGTCTCTACTCTTACAATGCATTGTAGTGGGGGTGAGAGACATCTACATAATTAAAACACTCTGACAGGTCATGTTTTATAAAACTCCTTTGTGTGTATCTTTATCTGTAGAATTTTCATTGATGGGGAAAGTCAAAAATCCTAGGAACCTCAGGAAAGTTTCACTGTATACATTGAAGTGTGTGTTTTTCTTGTTTAGAGATCAAAAGCTCTTAATATCGAATTTAGTTATTGATCTGTCTAGTGGTAGGTCACTGGTAACAGTGCTGATTTAGTAATTCGACCACTGAGTTTTAAAATGAAAATGTATATAGGCTGTGGCTGGGAAAAAATTCCTTTAGAAATTAAGGACCTAGACATCCTTGTAAGTCAACTTGCCTTTATTTCATCAGTCATTATATTTTATCAATAATAATGTAGCTACTCTAGCCAGTTGTCTAGCTGATTTTGGGAATAAGTTTCTTGGGCAAATGTCAGTGAAACCTTATTTCTGATTTATGTTTATGAGAATTTGTTTAAATTTATGTTTAAGAGAATTATGTTTAAATTTATGAAAATTTATGTTTGAGAAAATCCTGAGATAAGGCTGTAAGGTTGAGAATGAGGTAGGTAGAGATTGATTCAGAAACTTTGGTAGAAATATTTAGGGGAACTAGAACTCTTCCCACTCAGTTTTATAATTTATGAGTGTAGTTTATTCAACTGCCTATGAATTGTCCACCATTTGTGGTTCATGTGGCATATTTTTAGTACCAAGTTGGTTTCTTTACCATTAGTTGACCTTTTTACAGGGATTACAAACTAATTTTCAAATGTACTCAGAGCATAAGTAGATAAAAATCAGAAAATGATATATTTTCTATAAAGATAAATATGAATTAGATTATCTTCTACTGGATTTCGCATGCTAGTATTTTTCTTCCTTGGTGTAGAATACATTTTGTAAATGTAAATGCAAAATGTAAACCTATCCCCTTTATATTTCTCCAAATGGAAATGATTTTTAAGGTCCTTTCCCTTTTTTTCTTTTTCTTCTCCTCCTCCTCCTTTTTTTAAATAGAGGGACTTTGATACAAGTGGCCCTTGCTGTACCTTTACTGGTATGTTCATGTAATGCAGGGATGCTATTATTACAATTTAGGATCACCAGAACCCATGTTGAGCTTGTCAGGGAGAATGAAGAGTGTAGTATTTATTCCAGGGTCAGCCCAGTGATGGTATACAGAATGTATATACAGGACATCTATGATACTAAAATCTTATGGGAAGTGATTAAGGAAAATATGTCTAAAAATAAGTCCTTGGAGGGAAGAAGAAACATTGCCTTTAAAAGGGAGCTAATAGAATTTTGGTTCTTACTATCCATGTTATTTTAAACTGTTTTCTCTAATGTGGCAACAGCTACTTGTATATCACGTAGAACATAATCTTGAAGTATAAAATCTTAAAAGGATGCCTTGCTGTTAGAATGATTGTAGTGATTTAGAATGTAGGGAATGAAAAATATTACCAGATTTTTTTTTAAAGATTTTATATATTTATTTGACACAGAGAGATTACAAGTAGGCAGAGAGGCCGGCAGAGAGAGGAGGAAGCAGGCTCCCTGCGGAGCAGAGAGCCCGATGCGGGCCTCGATCCCAGGACCCTGAGATCATGACCTGACCCGAAGGCAGAAGCTTTAATCCACTGAGCCACCCAGGCGTCCTACCAGATTTTTTTTTAACAAACCCTGAGAACTATTATTTTATTGGAAGTTATATGTTATGTGCAGCTCTATCAGTAGATTAGTTATTATGAAAAGTAGATAGTTAGACTGGGCAACATTTGGCATCTAAAATATTTAGAGGAGCAGTGTTGGTTTTTGTTTGTTTTGTTTTTGAATGCCATTAAAATTTCCTAGAGATAGTAATTGAAAAGATTCTTTCCATGGTAGAACTTAACACTGTTGATCATTTCTCTTTGACACAGTAGAAGCCATTTTTTTTTGTTCAGTAGGTGTTCAGAGCTTACCTTCTTTGTATATAACCTATGATACACATTTTGCATAATTTCAGAATATGTGTGTTTTCCTCCTTTTTAAAATGGGAACAGAAAGTAGATGTGTTCTGTATCTTTTTTTTTTTTTTAATAGGGAGGATAGATATGATATGCTGAAGCTGAAAAGGAAGATTACTGGTACTTCAAGAGTATGTGCTTTGAGTTGCATTTTTAGTAATGGTAGCAAATGTATTCAGATTCGTTAATATTTTTTCACCACGTCCAAATGCATACCGTTGGGGCTAGAAGTACAGGTTGTGTGGCCTTGGAACAGAGTGAAGCTAACTAGTCCACATGGATATCAAACCCCAGGACCCTGGTCTCAATTAGCATCATACTTCAACCAATTGGAAGCAGTCCAACTACCAGACAAAATGGCTGATCCTAAATATTGGTAGAATCATATCAATGTGGAAAATTGGTTGGTGTCAACATAGGAATTCGTGGACGGACAAAAATAGTAAGTGATTGTGATTGACCAGGTTAGTGTAGCTGCAATTATGCTTGTAAATTATTGTCTACTTATGTAAACATTTTCCCAGATTTACAACTAACGAAAAATCAAATAATGTGTTAACCTGTTTGATGAAAGTACAGATTTAAATAATCCTTGCATTCTTTTTTACTCTCCCTCAGACCATATATTGTGATTATAGTCTCTGCTGAGGAGGATGGAAACACAACTCCCTTTGAATAATAATAGTAATTCCACTTGATGTACAGAACTGGATTGCAAGAGTTTAAAATGCTCACTGCCCCTTGTGGGAATCTTTTTAAGTGTATGGAACCACTGCTGCAACTACGCTACCTGAAGCTTCAGCTACACTGAAACTTCATAACAAAACTCATCCTCCTTTTTCCTAATTTTTACTGTCACTACAATTTGAGCATGTTACTTTGTTTAACAAAAACTCAGTTCTAAAAGATTATTTTGATATTGCTGTACAAACAAAATAAAATCAAGAACATAATTTAGTTACTTGTGGTCTTAGTTTCTGCCCATTGGTAAAGATGGCTTTCTTCTGTGACTTAACCTAAGAGATTTTGGATTCCTTACTAGATAAGTCTTACAGACATTCTACCTCATAACAAAATGTTATGTAAAGATACTGTTATATAATTAGTAGATTGGTTGACTCGGTTATGCAGAAGATTACCTGAAGATGACTTTGTAAATTTCAGATTCCTTTAGCTATGTGTATAATTGATATTTACCTAAAATCCTTTTAGGTTTTTTTCTTTTTAAAAAAAAATCTTAACTCTGCTGCTCTTCTGGATAACAAAGCAATAGCTATGTTCTCTTGGGGCCTATAATAACAATATTTTGTTGACCTGTTTATAGTCCTATTACAAATAAATTCTCTGGGTCATATCTCTGTCCTCATAATAGTCCTTAAAACTCTTAGAAGCTTTAGCTCCTCCTTATGTGCCATTTATATAATAGTTCCTCGTTAATAAATTACATTAATGAGAGGATATAACCCATTATCTGAGCTCTCAAGTTTGTTGTTTTATAATTATAATTCTTTTCTTTTATTATCTCAAACTTTCTACCTTGTAAGAAAAATGAAATAGTTCATATTGACTTAGATACTTTCTAGTGATAGGAAGGAAGGAAGATAAAAGTTTTCTTCTGATTTTGGCTGGTCAAGCCTGTGGCCCTTACAAAGGGCAATTTAAATGGTATTGAGTGTTCTGCCAACGTCTGCATTTCATTTTCCTTTTAATTATTTATGGCAGAACCCTCCTTTTTCATTTTTCTCCTGTGTATATTTCTGTTTCTTTTTTGTTTTCCTTTTTTCCTTGCTTACCATTTGGGCATGTAAGTGGCATCCACTAGCATTGTTTTAATTCTGCTGGTGATACTCAGTGGCAGAGCTTTACTAGATCCTTGTTCATATCACCTTTCTCTTGCTAATTGACTAGATATCTCTTACTAAATTGACTAGAGATCTAAGAAGTCAGGTAAGCATTAACTCTTTGTTGACTGAGAGTAATGAAACCATTGCTGGATACTAATTTGGATAGTTTTATGCATATTTAATTACTGTTTCTCTTTTCCTTGTTCATTTGTTATGACATTTGGAATAATTTATTTACCCACATTTCTTCATCCCTTCCCTTTGGCTTAGCTCACTGTGCATTTTTCTAAAACTAATATCTTTCACAGAGTTGGGAAATAAGATCCTGAATACCATAGAAAATAATAGTTGTATTTGCCTGCAGTTAGATATTAAAGATTTACAATGGCTCTGACTTTTGTGATATTTTTGTGTCAGTTTTTAAAAGCCCATCTGTTTGCATGCATGTATTGTTACTTTTACTCTAAGAGTATTGTACTTCCAAGGAAGGTTTTATATTACCACCTTATTTGTCTCCATATCATTCTTTTCCCCGAGTAACATTATTTCCTATGTTATATATATAAGTGGGAAAACAGGATTTATTGTATAGAAATTCACTTTATAGGTACCATTCAAGAATACATCTATGACATGAGGTAAAGAGAAGATTTATACTGAGATCTTTGGGGCTGTATCTTCTGCCAGATTTTTAAAACAAAATAGTCGAATGAATTTATATTCAAATCTATTTAGTGGTAGACTGTTGTATAATTAAGAGCATTATTTCTGTGTCTCAGGAAGCTGAATATGGTGGGCATGATCAGATAGATTTGTATGATGATGTCATCTCTCCATCTGCAAATAATGGAGATGCCCCAGAAGACCGTGATTACATGGATACTCTCCCACCAACTGTTGGTGATGATGTGGGTAAAGGAGCAGCACCAAATGTTGTCTATACGTATACTGGAAAGAGAATTGCATTGTATATTGGAAATCTAACATGGGTAAGTAAACTTAACATATGAATTAAATTATTGGTAGTTGGTTTTGAACCGTTCAAGTAGTTAATTTGTTCCAGTTTTATAAAATAAGAATTTGAAGATTTGTTGTTCTGTATGCTTGTTTATGCAGTGAGGAGAGAAATTCAAGTATGTTTAAACATTATAAATTCCAAATCTAGTTTTGAATTTTTGGTCATTCAGCTTGTTTTGGTAGAGATTCCAGTTAAATATAATTCAGTTATTTTGAGTTTAAATCAGATATTCCTTATACTTTACTACTACTACACTTCTGCAATCCTAGTTTTACAAAGAAAAATACTCACATAAGGTCTGAAACC
The DNA here is from genome assembly GCA_002007465.1 of Ailurus styani. Taxonomy (NCBI): domain Eukaryota; kingdom Metazoa; phylum Chordata; class Mammalia; order Carnivora; family Ailuridae; genus Ailurus; species Ailurus styani. The sequence continues at coordinate 13,687,600 of LNAC01000002.1, read as the reverse complement.
AGGATTCAGAACTGTAGGAACAGTTTGACCTGGGGTTTTTAAATTTTTTCATTATTAGGTTCCTGGCTGGCTCAGTCAGAAGAGTTGTGCAACTCTTGGTCTCGGGGTTGTGAGTTGGAGGTGTGGAGATTACTTAAAAAATAAAATCTTTTTAAAAATTTTCATTATCTAATTTATATTACAAACTTGTTGAATTTCATTTCTGCTTTTTAATTTGAAATCTCATTTATGGAAACACTGCTATATACTTTGTATTTTAATTTGGGTTTTTAATGAGATTGATTGGGAGTTTCATTAACTGGATGTTCAGTATATATTTATGATTTTATTAGCATTAAATCTTAAGTAGTCATTGAAATAGTCATATAGAATCTTTACATCTCTACCTAGAAACATATAGTACATACTTTTGAAAGTTTAAAAACTGTAAATAAAAATTTGTCATCCTTCTTCTTTCGTTGGTAGCATTTTAAAATGTTCACATTTTAAGAAAAAATTAATCTCTAACCACTCGGTCTGAGCAGTTTTATATTGGAGAGAGTATCAGTAGTATCAGTATCAGGAGTGTGATTGCTAAAGAAGACTGAATCTTAGATTGTCCATCTATTATTTTTGTGATCTTGGACAAGCTTTTAATTTCTCCGTTGAACCATGTGTGAAAGGGAATAGTGATAGGACTTACGGGATTGTTTTAAGAGTTAAATATTTGATCAAAGTATACGTGATAGGTACTCAATTCATGTTAGTGTTTTTTTTTTTTAATCTTATACTCAAACGTAAGTTGGAATTTATTTCCTCAAATAATTTCCTTTAAGGAAAGAAGTGATAAGTGAGATTGGTTTTGTTAAAAATTTACCATCATAGCAGTTTAAAGTTGGGAGAGACCAGAAATTCTTTAAGAGTTAAAAAAAAAAAATGAATCTTATCTCCAAGGATATATACCTTCTGATTTCTGAAACTCTTATTAGGGGATGAAGTTATGTCTTCAGGTGCTTTTATACCATTTAAAAATTAAAAACTAACTGGCAGTAACTCTGCTTATATTTGCACTGAGGATTAACTGTCTCTTGTTCTGAGTTTACTCTTAAAAACAAGTTGAAACAATAAAAATCTTGGCTACGTTTTGATGGTTAATGAGGGGGAAATGTCTTGCAGTGGACAACAGATGAAGACTTAACTGAAGCAGTTCATTCTTTGGGAGTAAATGATATTTTGGAGATAAAATTTTTTGAAAATCGGGCAAATGGCCAGTCAAAGGGGTAAGAATTTTAATTTCATTTTTTCCCCCTAATATGTTAGTAGCTAGTGATTATAATTTTGGGAGTAACTATTCTTAATGCTAACTATATACACGCTTTATTATCCATATTGGGAGAAGGTTCTTGGGCAGAGATTCCCTTCCATTTCACTCATTTCATTTACCCTGTGATCTAACTTACTAAAACTAGTGCATTTGAAGGGTGGACAGATTCGTTCTATTTAATTTTCCTGAGTTTTCTCCATTTGTGGTTGAAATGATTATTGAAAAGACAATTTAAAGAAGCATTATTATCCTGTGATTAAGGGATGGGGAAAGATGGGCAACTGGAGAATAATGTAACATGAATGTTTGATTAATTTAACTGTTCACTTATATATATGAGATAGGGTCATTAGAGCAACATTATAAAATACAGGTACCCAGAAATAGGAAAATAAAAAGCTACAGGCTCACCATCCATACATGATCACTCTTAAGATTTTAGTGAATATACTTGTAGGTTTTTCCCTAGTGCTCATAGTGTATATTTAGTGCAAAAAAATTAAAAAGAATAGGATTAAAATTCACATGTTTCATAACGTGAGTGAAACATATTTATCCATAAATTCACATCTTCTCTAATGTATTCATTCTTTCCATCATACCTTGTGTGCTACAGTAATTTATTTTACCATTCTTGTTATTTGGGTTTTCAGCCTCTATTATAAATAATATTACAGCAGGCATTTTATATAAACCTTTAGGTGCAGATTTTGGATTTTTTAAAGGTAAATTGCTAGGAATATGCCTTAGCTTGTTTTGTGTTCAGTGTATTAGTTTACATTAAGAATATTTTGTAAATATATGGGGTATCCGACCACTTCTTATGAAATTCACTTCTATTACCTGGTCCCTAGCCACTATTATCTCTTATTCAGCTTTTGTAATATAGCCTCCTACCTGGTGTTCTTGCTTTCACCCTAAATCCCCTACAGTTTTTGTTACACACAGTGTAAACGTTAGAAAAAAGTGACATCAGTGTTTGTCTGCTCGGATCTTCTTCTAATGGTCCCCTATTACTCAGAGTAAAAGCCAGATCTTACTGTGGCGTAGAAGGCACTGTGTGATCTGTTCCCCACCACCTGTTTGACCTTAGATCCTACCATTCTTCCCCTTCCTTATGCTGTTTCAGCCACATTTATCTCTGCTGTTCTTTAAACATTCCTACTTAGGATTTTTACACTAGTAGTTTCTTATTCTTGGTTTTCCCCCCGAATATACACATGGTTCTATCTTTCACTTCATTCAGGCCTCTGTTGACAAAGAGTTCTCATTCCTCATCATCCTATGAAAATACTACCTTCTGCTCCTTTCACTCTTTTACTGGTCCTGTCTCCATTAGATTGTAAGCTCCATGAGAGGAAGGATTTTGTTTTGTTCACTTCTTGTGTCCCTAGCCAAGGATATTGTCTAGCATGTAGGTGGTGGTGGTTAATAAATAGTTGTTAAATTAATGAATTCATTAAATTGTTTCTGAGTGTTGTGACCCAAGATAATCTTGAGTCACACAGCAGAATTTGTTGACTAGAATAAAGGATCTAGTTAAATGGCTCTTTTGAACTTCAGGAAGAGCTCCTAAGAGCCCTTTTGAGATTAATATAGAATATCCTATACCTGTATGAAATCGGTAGCCATTTGGTTTTTTCCCTCATATTTTTCTTCTTTCTTTCTCTTTTTCTTCTTTTATTTTTAAATTCTTTTTTAAAATTTATTTTTTATTTGAGATATAATTCTTTTTTAAATTTATTTTTCTTAATTGAGATAAAATTCACATCCATAAAATTTACCTTTTAAAAATGTTCAGTCTAGGATGTCTTGTTGGCTCAGTTGAGTGTCTGCCTTCAGCTCAGGTCATGATCCCAGGGTCCTACGATTGAGTCCTACATCGAGCTCCTTGCTCATTGGGGAGCCTGCTTCTCCCTATGCCTGCTGCTCCCTCTGCTTGTACGTGTGCACACTCTTTCCCTCTCTCTCTCTCTGACCAATAAATAAAAATCTTAAAAATAAATAAATAAAAAATAAAAATGTCCAGTCTGATCATTTTTAATATATTTATTTTCACTATCTAATTCTAGAACGTTTCATCATCCCCAGAAGAAATCCTGTACCCATTAACAGTTTATTTCTATGGATTTGCTTCTGAACATTTCTTATAAATAGAATCATACAGTAGTGGTTCTTTGTGACTGACTTCTTTCACTTAGCATAATGTTTCCAAGATTCAACCATGTTGTAGTATATATCATTATTTTTATGGCTAAATACCATATGGATATACTACATCTTTATTTTTCCATCCATCATTTGATAGACATTAGGATTGTTTCCACTTTTGCTATTGTGAATAATGCCCCTGTGAATATTCTTGTACCAGTTTTGTATGAACACATATTCAAGTCTGTTGGGTGTGTGTACACACACACACACACACACTCAGTAGTGGAATTATTAGATTATATGTTAACTCTGTATTTAACTATGTTAACTCTATATTTAACCTTTGAAGGAATTTCCAGACAATTTGTCAAAGTAACCACACCATTTTACATGCCTATCAGCAGTGTATGAAATTTTAAATTTCTCCACATCCTCATCAACACTTTTTATCTTTTTGATTATAGCCATCCTAGTGGATATGAAACAGCATCTCATTGTGGTTTTGATTTACATTGCCCTGATGGTGATGTTGGGCATCTTTTCACAATGGCATTATTCCTAATAACCAAGAAAGGGAAACAGCACAAATGTCCATCAACTGATGGATATTTTTTTAAATGTGCTATATCCATATGAAATACTCCTCAGCCATAAAAAGACATTAAGTAATGAAAGATGCTATAGCATGCATAAATCTTGAAAACATTATGCTAAGTGAAAGAAATGCATAAATCTTGAAAACATTATGCTAAGTGAAAGAAGCTAATCACGAAGGACCACATATTGTATAATTTTTATATATGAAATGTCCAGAATAGGCAAATTCATAGAGATAGAAAGTGAGTTAGTGGTTTCCTAGGATTGGGGGATGGGAGGAGTTGGGGTGACAGCTAGTGAGTATGGAGTTTCATTTTGAGATGATGAAAATGCTCTAAAATTGCTTGTGGTGATGGTTGTAAATCTCTGAATATACTAAAAAAACACTGGATTGTACACTTTAAATGAGTGAAGCGTATGGTATGTTATTTTGAAAAAGTTAGAGATGCAAGTGTGAATTTGTATCATTTTAATTTTAAGAAATATTTTTATTTTTCTTAGATAAAGGTGAATGCACACCATTTCCTTTTTAATAACAGTACCTTTGTTAATCTCTCCTCACCTACCCTCACTCCTTTAAACATCTTTTAGGTTTGCCCTTGTTGGTGTTGGATCTGAAGCATCCTCAAAAAAGTTAATGGATCTGTTGCCTAAAAGAGAACTTCATGGTCAGAATCCTGTTGTAACTCCATGCAATAAACAGTTCCTGAGTCAATTTGAAATGCAGTCCAGGAAAAGTAAGCAATTCCTCAGAGGCCTTTATTAAAAGATGTCCGTTTTAACCAATGTTGCTAGTATTTGTTAGATATTACACTAGAGAAATTATCTTAATACTTAGTTCATTGGAGAATTCATTTTAGGAAGTCCATCCTTTGGGTTAAGTCTGGTTTATGACTATGGTCCTGTGTACTGAAAACCCATTCCCATTTGTCTCTACATGTCTCAGACCCAGTATTACACAACAGTGTGCAAGTTCTGTAGCCCTTCCATTCTTGTCCTGTCATTCCCATCCTAGAGAAAGAAAGAAACTACATTCTAATCCTTAGATTGAAGGACAGTTATGTGGATGTGTGTTGTGGTGGGGGAGAAACGACTGGTAACCAGAAAATACTCAATGATTTTCTGCTTGGTCCCAAGACCTTTCACCACTTGGTAAAGTGAATATAGAAAAGATTTGCCATTGCACACTTAATGAATGCTATCACTTAAAGAGATAAGGTGGATGATCATGCAATTAACAAGAATTCAAGTGGTTGTTTTTCTTTTAATGTCTTAACACTTAAGACTTCACTAAAGAATATGATACAAAATTTAAACTATGCTTACTGAAATTCAGATTTCTATTGGGAGAATTTTAATCTTGGCTGCTGTAGAGTATTGGTATTTTGAAATACACTCATCTACTTACTGGAAACACATTTAAGTCTGGACATTTTGAGACTTCAAAAGCACTTAACTAGATGTGAATGTTTTCTAACCAGTACTTCCTCATGTAGTGTGGACAGGCTCAAGACATCTGCAGGTTAGCCTATAGCATACATGAACTTTGAAATAGAGTTGTTTCTTATAGCAGTGGTTACATTTCAGAGGACTATTTTAATAAATGCTATTTATGAGTATTTGGATATTTGCAGCTACACAATCAGGACAAATGTCTGGGGAAGGTAAAGCTGGTCCTCCAGGAGGCAGTTCACGTGCAGCATTTCCACAAGGTGGTAGAGGACGGGGCCGTTTTCCAGGGGCTGTTCCCGGTGGGGACAGATTTCCTGGACCAGCAGGACCAGGAGGGCCACCCCCACCTTTTCCAGGTAAAATTTTTCTTAAATTACCATGGATAAAATGTGTCTACCTTAATACCTCTTTTCCTTTTCTCTCTTTTTCAAGTAATGCATTATTAATGTGACTTACTCTCCTTGTTATGCTATTTTTGGAATCCAGGAAATTTGATCAAGCATCTTGTTAAAGGAACTCGGCCTTTGTTCCTGGAAACTAGGATTCCATGGCATATGGGGCACAGCATAGAGGAAATACCCATTTTTGGCCTAAAAGGTCTTTATTTTTCTCCAAACTTGCTTGACTTATATATAGAATATTTACATCCGTCTTATTTTCTTACCTCTTAAAAAATCCTTTCAAGACCATTTTTCCTTGTTTCACTTTCTAGCTTGGCATCAGAGTAGAATATAAGGTGGGTGATTTCACTGTAAGAAATGTGTGTACGCTGAAAGATGGAAACTATCTCTAAGCATTGTAATCTTTATTAACGTTTTTTGTTTCAATAATTTTTCTTAAGCATAAATTGAACTAGTTAAATTTGTAAAGATATACTGCACTTTTGTAGTTGTTAGTGTAGCATTTACCTTATGGGTTTCATTTAAAGAGAAAGAATCTTGGTCTATGAGTTGTGCTTTAAAAGTATAATCTTGGCATAAAGGTTACAATACCTTATTGAAGTGTTTTTTTTCTCTCTCTCTCTCCTCTCTCCTTTATTCTATAGCTGGACAGACTCCACCACGTCCACCCTTAGGTCCTCCAGGCCCACCTGGTCCACCGGGTCCTCCACCTCCTGGTCAGGTTCTGCCTCCTCCTTTAGCTGGGCCTCCTAATCGAGGAGATCGCCCTCCACCACCAGTTCTTTTTCCTGGACAACCTTTTGGGCAGCCTCCATTGGGTCCGCTTCCTCCTGGGCCTCCACCTCCAGTTCCAGGCTACGGTCCCCCTCCTGGTCCACCACCTCCACAGCAGGGACCACCTCCACCTCCAGGCCCCTTTCCACCTCGCCCACCTGGCCCTCTTGGGCCACCCCTTACACTTGCTCCTCCTCCGCATCTTCCTGGACCACCTCCAGGTGCCCCACCACCAGCTCCACATGTGAACCCGGCTTTCTTTCCTCCACCAACTAACAGCGGCATGCCTACATCAGATAGCCGGGGTCCACCACCAACAGATCCATATGGCCGACCCCCACCATATGATAGGGGTGACTATGGGCCTCCTGGAAGGTAAGTTACATGTATCTATGGCAGTAGACTTGGTGTATTTGTTTGGTAAAAGATACTCCACGCTCATCACTAAGGTTTTTATTTGTTTTTTTTTAAATTATGGCCTTTTCCCCAGATATTTAATTTTCTGTATTGTTTTCTCTTGTTAGAAGAGGCAGTATCTTACGGTGAAAGACATACAAAACAGCTTTGGGAGTAATCCACCTCTGCCACTTAAAAAAGCTGCATGATTTAGAGCAAGTCACTAAATCCTGGGGATTCATTTTCATCATTTTTTAAGTTAAAAGAGGTTAATAAAGATAATTTGAGCAAATGGGATTCTTAAGCTACTTTTAAGATTTTAAAATGAATCTCATTTACTGTTGGTGATACTATACAGAGCACTAAAGTTTCTTCATTTTAGGAATTAGATCAGTTTGTTATAGAGGTACTATTGATTATCTCATGCTGATCAGGAGTCCTGAGTAGCAAATTACCAGCTTTTAATTAAAATGGAAACATTCAATGATTTATGAGTATATTTGGATAGATGAAGGCTTGTAAACAGTTTTTGTGGAAATTAAAATAATTGTGATCCTAGAGAAGAGCTGGGTGGAAATCGCTTTTGAAGCAAGTGGTCTCTTAACCCCCTTTGAAAGTCATTTAAAAACTGTCCATACTCAAAACATAATTTAGAGGGCTAGGTTTATAATCTCTAAAAACTGTTTGAATTTGCCCTGTTTAATTTCTTCTGAGTTTATATTTTTAAACTATCACTGTTAAACTACTTTGAATTTCATTTTGTCTGATAATGTCCTGAAGGAATGGATTTGAGAACCTGCCTAATTCCATGCAGTTACACAGACGCATGGCAATAAATCTGATGTTGTAAGCGACGTTCATTGACCATTATCTGTTTGTAGAGGTTGCATCTATTTGACTGTCAAAAATGCTGTTTTGAGGCGCCTGGGCGGCTCAGTTGGTTAGGTGTCTGCCTTTGGCTCAGGTCATGATCCCAGGGTCCTGGGTTTGAGTCCGAAGTTGAGCTCCCTGCTTAGTGGGGAGTATGCTTCTCCCTCTCTGTCTGCCCCACCCCACCCCACTTGTGCTTTCTCTCTCAAATAAATAAATCTTTTATTAAAAACGCTGTTTTGTTTAGGAAACTGTTAGAACTGTTGAACCAGTTTAATTTCTGTTCCCTTAAATTCCAGTGAGTGACTTCATATTAAGTGTTCACCTTTACAATATAAGAGTGGGTTACATGACTTGGTTTGACTATTTAAAATTTGCGTTTCATATCCTTTTTCTAACATAACAGAATTTCTGCAGTATTAGGTTTTCAAGAATGGTGGGGATGGTTATTAATGACGAATTTTTTGTTGAAAGTTAGAGAAAACTCCTTATCTTACATGGGATTTTTTTTTTTTAAGAGGGATAGCATGGGCGCAAGTCACAGCATTTAGTTGAAATTTTACCTGTATTTTGAACAACTTGTAATTTGCTCAGGATGTTTATAAAGTTTGGGAAATAACAGTAATACCTTAAAAGCATGCAAAAGGTTAGATTAGCTATTTTCTTATTTCATTGGAATGAACTGCTACTGTGTCCCTCAGCTCAGCGTCCTACCTAGTAACTTGTAACTCAGATGGCAAAAAACTTTCCTTTTCCTATACTGTACATGTACAGTTTTTTCTTTTTTTTTAAGATTTTATTTATTTATTTGAAAGGAAGAGAATGAGAGAGAGCACGAGAGGGGGAAGGATAGGAGGGGGAGGGGTAGACTCCCTGCTGAGCAGGGAGCCTGATGTTGGACTCAATCCTTTGAGTCCAGGATCATGATCTGAGCCGAAGGCAGTCGCTTAACTAGCTGAACCACCCAGGCGCCCCAGTTTTTTTCTTTTTTTTTGAAATACAGTCGATACATAATTTACATGTGCAATTTTTAAAGTTGTCAAGCAGCTTTAGAAAATTTTGGCACTTACTTCATTTTTTTCAGCAGTTGTTTACACTTACTATCTTTTATTTGCCAGATACTCTTCTGGGGATTCAGTGGTAAACTAGATGGTCTAAGATCTTGTCCCCACCTGAATTTCTATTCATTAATCAGACATTTGTTATCCTTCTGTTGTGAGTTGGCCCCTTTGCCTATAGGATCCAGACATTAACCAAATTCCATAATTGTGTAGGCCTGTATTTTTTATTGCCAACAGTTAAAAGTATATATAAATAGAAAATGTAATAATATATAACTATCTTATATAATATGTATTCATCAGAACAATTTATTATATCTGTTTTTGTATGATTCTGAAAAATATATTGTAGATATGTAGATACATTATTTTTGGCCTTTGGACAAAGTTTTTAAGTTGAAAAACTTAAGCTGAAAGATAGTGGAGTAAGAGAATTTTGCTTAGACTTGTTCTCTTTGTAGGATAAATAGTATGCTTCACTCTGGAAAAATAACTACTAGCTCTGGGGCACTTGTCAAAAGCTACTAGTATGAATTGTTTTATACTGTTCTGACTAACTTTGAAAATTTGTTGAGTACAATTTAAGGTTTATTTTTATTTTACAGGGAGATGGATACTGCAAGAACGCCATTGAGTGAAGCTGAGTTTGAAGAAATCATGAATAGAAATAGGGCAATCTCAAGCAGTGCTATTTCTAGAGCTGTGTCTGATGCCAGTGCTGGTTTGTATATTTCTGTATTAATATTTCTTATTTATGTTATTAGAAATGACCTAAAACTATGTACAATCTTGAGGATTGGTCATTTGCATTTAGTACTTACATTCCCAAATCATACCTGTGTTTATTTAAAACACATTGAAGGAAGCTATGTGTTACAGTAATGAAAAGATCCATAATCTTAAATTTTTAGGTGTAGATTTAAAGTTTAGTCTTTACATTTAATGGCTTAAATTTGATTCTCATATTTACAAATTAATAACCTGCTTTACACAGCTATAATAATAACAAATTATGCTAATTTCATGCATATAAGAGCTTTTTCCAAATGGTCAAACACTAAAAGAATTAACACATCTTCTGTAGTTATTTTGTTCTTCTTTTATAAAATGATTTATTACTCTTAACCCAAGTGGTTTGGTGGTATTTTAGAAACAATTTATTTGATTTCAACCTCTCTCCTTTCCCTCGTAGGTGATTATGGGAGTGCTATTGAGACATTGGTAACTGCAATTTCTTTAATTAAACAGTCCAAAGTATCTGCTGATGATCGTTGCAAAGTTCTTATTAGCTCTTTGCAAGATTGCCTTCATGGGATTGAATCCAAGTCTTATGGTTCTGGATCAAGGTAAAACTTTCCTGTCTCATGTCTATTTAAAACTGTTACTTTACAAATAGAAAAAATACTGTGTTTGGGACTTTAAAATAGGACTTTGATTTTACTTATTACTGTTTATCCAACAAGCTAGACTGATTTTTATTTTCTTTTTTACATTGAATCAAGTGTCAGGTGTTTGCTTGTTTTTAAAACTCTTCAAAGGTTTCTGGTTACTCTTAGAGTAAGACTGTAAATATTGAGGCACTGTGTGATACCTGCCTGTCTTTTCAGCCTCACTGTGTACCTTACCCCTTGCCCATTATTCTCTAGTCATGGTGGTGGTCTCTCTTCTCTTCCTCTTGATCCATCAATACTTAATCACCTTACTGTTTTTAATAGTTGATATTCCTTCTGCTGGGAATCCTTTTCCCTGGCTCTTCACATAGCTCGCTTCTTACTCTTCATGCCTTACCTCAATCTAACTTCTAGGAGAGGTCTTCTCCCAGGTTATTCTGTCATGTTGTTCTTTTTATTTCTTAGTACTTACCATAATCTTTTTTTTTTTTAAGATTTTATTTATTTATTTGAGGGGGAGGGAGAGGAAGAGAGAAAGAATCCCAAGCGGACTCTGTTGAGCACAGAACCTGACATGGGGCTTTTTCTCTTAGCCCTGAGATCATGACCTGAACCGAAACCAAGAGTTGGACCCTTAACCTACTGAGCCACCCAGCTGCCCCTATTCTTTATTGTTACTGCACATTTCTTTTCACTGGAACACATGTTGGAAGATAGAAGGGGCCTTACCTATCTAATACTGTTTACTGCAGTCTTTCTAATGACTAAACAGTGTTTGGTACAGAACAGGTGCTAAATAAATATTTCTTTGAACAAGGAAGTTAATGATCTAATCTTAGTTTTCTAATTAAGTAGTTCCTTTTTTTAGTATTGCAGCTAACCTTGAAATTACATTACTTTTGAAAGGAAGATCTTTAATCTACATGATGATATTCATAGATCTGTCTTCAGTGTACTTTATCTGGTGTTAGAGTCTTCATTAAGATAAGGGAAAGGACCTTGTCTTTGTCATGGTCCCCACCTTCCTAATTAGTACCTACTTACTAACCCAATGTAAGTAAGGATCTTTGTATCTGAACAGTTTGTCATCGCTGAAGACCATACCCTGCATAGACAGACTTCTTTTAAATTTTTTAAGCCCTACTGAGTAAGAACTTCTAGATATTTCAGCTTACGGACAGTTGTTACTTCTCTATTGTGAATTTTAGAATTTAGCAGAATTTCTCTCTTTTTTTTAAACATTTTTTATTTAAATTCAGTTAATTAATGTAAAATGTATTATTGGCTTCAGAGGTACAGGCCTGTGATTCATCAGTCTTATGTAATACCCAGTGTTAAATTATATCACATGCCCTCCTTAATATCCATCACCCAGTTACCCTATCCCTCTACCCCTTTCCCCTCCAGCAACCCTCAGTTTGTTTCCTATGATTAGAAGTCTTATTGTTTGTCTGCCTCTCTGGCTTTGTCTTGTTTCATTTTTTTCCCTCTCTTCCCCTATGATCCTCTGCCTTGTTTCTTAAATTCCACATATCAGTGAGATTATATGATAGTTGTCTTCCCCTGATTGACTTATTTCACTTAGCATAATATCCTCTAGTTCCATCCAAGTCATTGCAATGGCAAGATTTCTTTTTTTTTTTAAGATTTTATTTATTTATTTGACACAGAGAGAGAGAGAGAGAGAGAGAGATTACAAGTAGGCAGAGAGGCAGGCAGAGAGAGAGAGGAGGAAGCAGGCTCCCTGCCGAGCAGGGAGCCCGATGCAGGCCTCGATCCCAGGATGCTGAGATCATGACCTGAGCCGAAGGCAGAGGCTTAACCCACTGAGCCACCCAGGCGCCCAAGATTTCATTTTTTGATGGCTGTGTAATACTACATTACACACACACACACACACACACACACACACACACACACACACACACCATCTTTATCTATTCATCTGTTGTTTGACACCTGGGCTCTTTCCATGGTTTTGCTGTTGTGGACATTGCTGCTATAAACATTGGGGTGCAGGTGCCCCTTTGGATCACTACATTTGTATTTTGGGGTAAATACCCAGTAGTGCAATTGCTGGGTCATAGGGTAGCTCTATTTTCAACTTTTGAGGAACCTCCTTACTGTTTTCTAGAGTGGTTGCACCAGGTTGCATTCCCACCAACAGTGTAGGAGGGTTCCCTCTTTTCTCTATATCCTTGCCAACATCTGTCCTTTTCCTGACTTGTTAATTTTAGCCATTCTGACTGATGTGAAGTGGTATCTCATTGTGTTTTTGATTCGTATTTCCCCGATGCCGAGTGATGTTAAGCACTTTTTCTTGTGTCTGTTGGCCATTTGGATGTCTTCTTTGGAGAAATGTCTGTTCATATCTTCTGCCCATTTCTTGATTGGATTATTTGTTCTTTGGGTGTTGAATTTGATAAGTTCTTTATAGATTTTGGATACTAGCCCTTTATCTGATAAGACATTTGCAAATACTTTCTCCCATTCTGTCCGTTGTCTTTTGATTTTGTCGACTATTTCCTTTGCTATGGAAAAACTTTTTATTTTAATGAAGTCCCAATAGTTCATTTTTGCCTTTGTTTCCCTTGACTTTGGAGACATGTCTAGCAAGGAGTTGCTGCAGCCAATGCGAAGAGATTGCTGTCTGTGGTGTTCTCTAGGATTTTTATGGATTCCTGTCTCACATTTAGGTCTTTTATCCGTTTTAATCTATTTTTGTGTATGGTGTAAAGAAATGGTCCAGTTTCAGCGGTGCCTAGGTGGCTCAGTGGGTTAAGCAGCTGCCTTCAGCTCAGGTCATGATCTCCGGGTCATGGGACTGAGTCCTGCATTGGGCTCCCTGCTCAGCAGGGTGTCCACTTCTCCCTCTGTCTCTGTCTCTGTCTCTCTGTCATGCTTTCATGCACACTGTTCTCTCTCTCAAATAAATAAAATCTTTAAAAAGAAAAAAAGGTGGGGGGGAATGGTCCCATTTCATTCTACATGTGGCTGTCCAGTTTTCCCAACACCATTTGTTGAAGAGACAGTCTTTTTTCCATTGGATATTCTTTCAAAAACTGTTTTGTCGAAGATTAGTTGACCATAGAGTTGACGGTCCATTTGTGGGTTTTCCTTTCTGTTCCATTGATCTTTATATCTGTTTTTGTGCCAGTACCGTACTGTCTTGATGATTACAGCTTTGTAATAGAGCTTGAAGTCCAGAATTGTGAAAGATTTAGCAGAATTTCTAAAAGTATTTTAAGCAATATACTTTGGTTAAATTACCTGTTTTTTGTTTTGGTTTGGTTTGGGTTTTTTTGTTTTATTTTTAAAGATTTTATTTATTTGACACAGGGAGAGAGAGAATGCGCACAAGCAGGGGGAAAGGCAGGGAGAGGGAGAAGCAGGCTCCCCACTGAGCAGGGAGCCTGATGGGGGACTTGATCCCAGGACTCTGGGATCATGACCTGAGCTGAAGGCAGACGCCTGACTGACTGAGCCACCCAGGTGCCCTTGTTTTGTTTTTCAAGGCAGCTCATGAAGCATTTCTTTTTATTGAATAACAATGTGAATTGTATCCCAGTATTTTCTAGTGGTCATAAGTGCTAAGTTTTGAACTCTGCTTTCCACTGTGCCCCCCAGCTCCCTGCCTCACACCCCCTACAGCAAACATATATATTATAAGAAAGTTTCTTAGTGGACTGGGCTTCACGATGAGTCATATTTGGGATAGTTATGAATGTCAAATTGATATGTTTATCAATTGTAAAATTGCTAGATTTAGGTCACCTCTTAATGGATGGTAATTTTTATGTATTTAAGTTTCATAATTTCATGGATTTTATGTCTAAGAAGCTACCTTCTGTACATTCTTCAGTTTGAAACAACATGTCCTTTGAAGTTTTTTTTCTCCTTTACCTTTCTTTCGTTCAGTCTACAGACTACATGTCTGTTTTAGGCTATTACATGTTACAGATGATAAGATGTGTTGCCCCCATATGTCTGGTTCCTAGTTTGGGGGTGAATATTTTTAAAAATGGAATTTCTAGTTCATGCTTATTGGTGAGTTGGTAAATCATTATTGGAAGTTCAGGATATCCTATGTCTAAAGTAGACTTGTAAAGAATTTTTTGCCTTATGTACTTTGAACCACTGCTATCCATTTACAGAGAGCATTAATCCAGTAATTTCTTTTAGAAGACGTGAACGATCAAGAGAGAGGGACCATAGTAGATCACGAGAAAAGAGTCGGCGTCATAAATCCCGTAGTAGAGATCGTCATGATGATTATTATAGAGAGAGAAGCAGAGAACGAGAGAGACACCGGGACCGGGACCGAGATCGGGACCGAGAACGGGACCGAGAGCGCGAGTATCGTCATCGTTAGAAGAAGGTGGGTATTCCTTGTTCCTGTTATATTTAGCATATGTGTTATTAACAGTAATTATAACTCCAAGGCTATTGTTTATACAGTATATACCTACATTTTAAATGGTCCAACTACTTGTTCTGAATTTAATCTTCTGGATACATCTGAGACAAATGACAGGTGAGTAATGACAGGTAAAAAAAAAATTTGACTTTATCCTTGAATATTGTATTGCTGAGTTAAAACTTTTAAGATTGTTGATGGTCTTAAGAAAGCAAGAAAACAATCAAGAGGACTCATGTCTACTTCTAAAATCTAAAAATTGGAATTGTCTTAATTACATAGATAGTTTGCATGTGATTTGATATACAAAATATAGGAAGTTAATTCATTCATACATACATATATATATGTACAGACATATATATATGTATATATATAAACATAATGTGCTTGGACTTTTAAAAGTAGATTGAAAGTTTCCCTCCTTGAACTAACTCCCTAAAATTTTTAAAGAAAATCTAACACTATAATAGCTTATAATATAGGAGGATGGTTTCTCAGCATTGAAAGAGCTTTTGTACTTAAAAAAATATTCTTTAGAAAAGACACTTTTCCTGGCATCTGGTTTTTGTTTTAAAATAAAAGAAACCGCATCCTTTTATTTGCAAAGAAGATACGAAACTTAATGAAAAAGGGTTCAGGGTACTCCATATCTAAGAATTTTAAGTTGTATCAAATCATGCATCCCAGGTTAGAATAACCTTGAAATAATTTTCTTTGATGTTTCATTCATAAACCATAATCATTGTGTCTTTTTTTCTGTATTTTAAAACTATTTCTTGTGTACATTTTTCATAAAGCGGGAAGTTGTCTGTTTATACTTCATTTTCACGTGTAATTTTAGTTTTATATTTGTGAACAGCATTTATTCATGTGAAAAGTAGGGGGGGCACTATGAGGCTTGTGCATGTGACACAAAGGATATTCTGTAAACAAATAATTTTTCTTTATATGTTGGTGGCATATCCAAATTAAATTAGGCTTAAACAAACCCCTTATAGGTAACTACTCTTTACATAATTATTTTACATAATTACATGGGAAACCCTGAAAATTTAGTCATGGTAATTGTTAGTATTTAAATTGTTATGGGCAGAGTCAAAGCTTATCAAGTGTATGTAATTTTGCAACAGAATAGCAGTTTCTTTAACTGTAAGAGATATATTTTAGCAAATGAGATCCTTTTTGAATAATACTATTTATAAAATAAGCATGTAAGTCTTTTATGGTACATTAGCTATTAAATTATTCACAGTTCTGTGGGCTATTTGAAGTGAAAGGCCAGTTTTAATACTTTCCTAGCATTTCGAACATGCATCTTAAATAACTATCAAAACTTGAATTTTAAAATAGTTTTCCATGTATTGTATTATAGAACTTAATATGAATCTCAAAACATTTAGTACGAAGCAAAACATCTCTCACTTTAGGGCGCCTGGGTGGCTCAGCGGTTTAAAGCCTCTGCCTTCGGCTCAGGTCATGATCTCAGGGTCCTGGGATCGAGGCCCACATCGGGCTC